>QRFJ01000005.1:4122872-4262644 GCA_006176705.1 Cocos nucifera | reverse complement strand
GCCACGTGGACTCTTAAGGAGTGCACAGCATTTTTTATGGATTGGGCGATGTGGCGCATCAGGATTTGGTCTGGCTCATCGTAAGAGTGGTGTATGGGTAGTGCATGGGTGCAGAACGTGCAATCTAATGGCATGGAAAGCAAGCGGTTAAGATCCGACGGCTGTGGAGGGTTTTGAGTTGTAATCGAATTTCTTTCTCCAATCTATAGTTGGTTTCAAACCTTTAAAAGGCCCTGTGGGCAGAGGCAAACCTGATCCATGATAGCAACACCCGAGAGAAAGTTCAGCAAGCGGTAGGCAGTAGATCCTGAATGGCGTCGATAGATAGTAGAAGCAGGGGTTTCGTGTAAATTGTCAGGCAACAGACAGTGGTCGCTTTAGGAAGTCTCTTAGAGTGAAAAATTTTTTGTAAGGGGTGAGAGGTGAGAGTGATAAGTACCACAAACATATCAATAAAAGCATTAATTTGTTGTTTGTAGGTCCTTTATTATATTCCATGGAATTCTCATCAGATATTAATGATGTGCTTCCCCAACTTGGCTAATTATCTTTATTAGATTCTTATAAAATAAAAATTGGATAATTTAAATAGCAGAATTTTATATTTGATTTCTTATATCTTCATCTTTTGATGCGAACCACAATGCTTACTTAGGCAAAATGATCCGGCTACTCAGTGAGACAATGCTAAACATTTTTTTTTATAGCAAATTTTAAGAAAAAATTTTGCAAATCTCGACTTTTCCATCCAACCCTTATGAAGCAGATTCTTCATTGAAATCGGAAAGAAGAGGGTTCTAGAATCACTCTTCAAATTTGATTTGGTCTAAATCCTATAATTCATTAAGTTTCTTTAATAATTTGTCCCTCAGTATCTCTAAAATTATCTAGACTGTTAATCATTCATTGATTAAGATGCCTAATTAACTCTTAATCAAAATAAAATTTGGGTACATAAAGTTAATTATTTCTGATTATACTTGAGGACTCGTATAATTAAAGTTATTGCCCCCCAACTTAATTTGCATTGTCCTCAATGAAAAAAAAAAATTTATCAAGGAGGGATATTATCTTATTTGTTGTTTGTAGGTCCTTCATTGTATTCTGTCAGGTTTTTGCTGGTTGTTGATGATGTGCTCATCCCAACTTGGCTAGTTGTCCTTATTAGATTCTAATAAAATAAAAACTAAAAATTTAAAAGACAATACTGGTTTGCCTTCCAACAAGCATTAAGTTTAAGGTCTTCAATCAAATCACTAATTTTGCCTATCTTGTGTCAAATATTGGATTGATAAATTTCAATGACTTTAGATTGCCAATCTTAAAAAGATGGCCTGCGATCCTATTATTCATAAATTTTAATATTTTATTGTCAATCTCCAAAAAGTAATTAATTATGACCCCATTGTTAGACAGTTTTGTCTTTCTAATTTTAAAAAGATAATTTATGACCTTATACTCAGACTCTTGATTCTTGTTGGAAGAGAGAGGTTTATGAGAGTTGATTATGGTCTCCTCTTGTAATTATTTTCTTTCATAGTGAAACTTTGCATGTCCCATGAAGATATATCTTGGTCTAGTTCATGTATTTGATTGTATCTTATTTTTATTTCTTCGTTCTTTCTGCCACAATAAGTGATATCAGATCTCCAATAATTGATATCAGAGCTAGGTGGTACCAGAGCATAGGTTATGGCAGTGGTGATCAAAATTGAAAAAGATAGACAAATCAAGCTCAATCAAGATGGAGATTAACAAGTTTGATGGAAAAAGCAATTTTTTTATGGTAAGTAAGGGTGAAGGACGTGCTCATCCAACGAGAATTGATCAATGCACTTTTGAATGAGGATATGCCGGCTACCATGGAGGTGCAGGATTGAAAGCAGCTCCAAATGCAAGCGATGAGTATGATCTACTTGTACCTAGCAGATGACGTGATGATCCATATGTTAAGTGAGACTTCTCTAACAACGATGTGGTTGAAGCTTGAGGAAATGTATATTACAAAGTCGCTGACCAATACACTCTTTCTATGGAAGCAGCTTTACTAGCTATGGAAACCGAGGGGCAGAGTATGCGGAGTATCTTAGCAACTTTTAGAAAATCCTCACCAACCTTCTCAGCATTGACGAAAAAATAAAGGAGAAGACTAGGGCATCGCTTTTCTCTTCTTTTGAGTTCTTGGTGACTACCTTTTCTAGTAGAAAAAAGCAACATCAAGATGGAAGAGATAACTTTTGCTCTACTCCAGAGTGAGATTCTCAGACGGGAGTACCGAGCATCGAGTTCAGATGGCGACTCAACTTTGATGGTGTCTGAAGATAATGGTGGTAGAAGATGGAGTGGTAGGAGATCGTGAGGTGAGTGGTCTAAGTTCAAGATAAGGGATTTAAGCAAGATCAAGTGCTATCAGTGCAACGAGTTGGGACATCATGTCAGAGATTGTCCATAACTTAGAGATCGGATGGAGGCTACTATGATGATGGCAAGTAGCAATAGAGAAGATAATGATGATGTTCTTCTAATAATTGATGAGGTATTTACTTATATCCGCTAATGGATTATAGATTCTACATATTTACATCATGTGTGTTACAGAGAGAAGCTATTTGACTCCTTGGAGAATAATAAAGGCACTGTTTACTTGCTCGATGGATCAAGCTATGCGATCAAAGGCACCGGAGACCGTCAGTATGAAGATATATAATGGAACAGTTAGAAAATTAGACGAAATTTGATATATACCCAGTTTTAGAAAGAATCTAATCTCACTTAGTAGACTGAATTCGACTAGCTAGAAGTGGAGAGCTGAGAAAGGAATCCTGAAGGTCTTGCGCGGTAGTAGAATTATCATAAGGAAAGAAAACTATAGAGGATGTTATCTCTTGATGAAAAGCCTAGTGCAAGGTAGAGTTTTAGAAGCCAGTCAGAGTATAGTACGAGATGGAGCTCCAGATGCAGGTGGATCAGGTGTGAGATGCAAGACTAGAAATGATAACATGCGACGTTGCAAGATAAAGTTTTTATTATCATAGAAGGCTGTCTTAAGTAGATCTTAGATCAGACGGAGCACAATATATAATAGAGATGGGATCGAGTGGCCTAGCTTGATTTTCATATTGGTCCATCCATCAGACGTATGCCCCAAGGCATAGGGGTGAGATCATCTAGAAGCTCTCAGAGTTAGATGAAAATCGAATATTAAGTCAAAATAGAGATTATTGAAAAAAATATCTCAAATTCGACCCATAAGAAGTCCATAACAAAGATCACAACGATCGAGAAAAGGCCCACGAAGACATCCACGTTCCATAGCAAGCCTTAGCCCGACCCACATGCATGGGCCCATAAGCTGGGCACAGCCTAGAAGGCACACGTGCCCCAAGCATGCATAGCCTAGGCAGGCGTGCGGCCCGCATAGGCCAGGCATGCGAGTGAGCATGGCCCTTTTTTACCCATGCGGTCCACCATGGACCGATGGATTCCACGTGGTCCATGGCAGCCGCATGGACCCTTAAGGTGTGCATCGCGTGAAAACATGGTGCACAACAATTTTTGATGGATTGGGTGATGTGGCACATCAGATTTGGTCTGGCTTGTTGTAAGAGTGGTCCATGGATAGTGCACGGGCGTAAAATGTGCGATCTGATGGCATGGAAAGCGAGCAGTCAAGATCCGATGGTTGTTCAGGGTTTTGAGTTGCAATTGGATTTCTTTCTCCAATCTACAGTCAGTTTCAGGCCTTTTAAAGGCCCTGTGGGCACAAGCAAACTTGATCCATAGTAGTAGTAGCCGAGAGAGTTCGATAGGTGGCAAGTAGTAGACCCTAAAGGGTGCCGGCAAATAGTAAAAGTAGGAGGTTCGGGCAGACTGTCAAGCAACAAACAATGGTTGCTTCAGAGGGTCTCTTAGAGAGAAAACTTTTATAAGAGATGAGAGGTGAGCGCTTCTTATTGGAAGAGAGAGATTTATGAGAGTTGAGTATATAATTTCCTCTTATAATTATTTTTTTTATAGTGAAGCCTTTGCATACCCCATGGAGGTAGACCTTGGTCTATTCGATATATTTAATTATATCTTATTTTATTTTTTCTTTCTTTCTACTACAATAAATGATATCAGATATCCAATAAAAGGGTCAGCATACTGATGTAATCAACTTAATAGGGCTACCTTGTAAACTAACTGCTATTTTGTGTATCTTTCAGTAGGTTTCTGTATATTTGGACTTTGTAATGCTACTTCTTTAGTATGAATAAAGTCATCTGCCTTTATGTTACCAAAATACCAAAAAAAAAAAAAAAGAAAGTTCATAGACAAAAAAATATAGTAGTTTCATGGTGGTTGCATACCAAGTTTATTGAGCTTTAAGTTTGTGGTGTAGGATTGGTTTGTCAAAAGGACAACAAGGTTTACAAAATCATTTCCTCTAACACTCCCCTCTTCCTTCTTTTTTATTCTCAGTTCTCAATCTTTTGTAGGCAAAAAATTTACCTAGGAATCCATATTTTTTTGGATAAATATTTTCCAGGCAACATTTAGATAGGTAAATAATTTGTTGATGTTCTTTTATATATAAAAAAGTATCTTCAAAATCTATTACCCATGTTCTTTTGCATTATTATATGCCTGAAAAAGTTACTAAAATTTATCCATATTTTTTATAATATCTCTTATGCTTTTTAAATTTGGAGAAAGTGAATGACTTATTGAGCACTGAATGATAAAGGCATTGAAAATGAGGATATGACATTTTAGATATAAAATTAAATGCTTACTTTATTGGCTGATAGAAAAATAATTTAGCGACACCCTAGGTTGATAAGATTTTTTTTCATTTCATAGGTGAATACTATTCATGGGAAAGTAATTTACCTAATTTGAAAAATATAAGAACATGGATAAGTTAGTCAATAAAAAAATTGATTAACTTTTCTATGATATTTACCCACAAAAGAATAGGCTATAAAAGAGAAAATTATGCTATCACACATTTCTCATCTATTAAAACCAGCAAACCAAACTTTAGATTTTTCTATGGACCCATCTTGTTTGAAGTTGAAACAAGATAAAAGGTACTTGGAGGCATCCAATTCTCAATGAAGAAATTATGCCAATCCACCATACAATTGTGACAAGGCTAGATGGTTATGAAGTGGATGAAGAACACCTTATCTAGTAATAATGACTAGCATCTTTAATGTTGATAAAAAAAGAACACCGATATACTTTGCATGATATTACTCTAAAAGCTTCAAATAACAATAATATATTTTACATGGTATTCTCAAAGCTACCTTTTCTCGTTATAACTATGTTCACAAGTAACCCTGAGTCAGATGATTTTGAAATTGATTGCACAAGTTCTAACGCAAAAGCAACCAGCATTGTTCCATCTCCACTGAAAAATCATGATCTTCAGCAATTATATGACCCTCGCACTTCTATCCTTATGCATTCAAAAGGAATATCCTTGAGAATTGGTTTGCTTTTGATAAAATGATTACGAGCATTATACAATTTCTTTAATTGCTATACCATCGTACCCTTTTAAACTAAGACCTTCTCTTTATGTAAATCACTCACAAGCCACATAATGCCTCAAGAGCTAGAATTTGACATCGCGATGGTGGTCCTTCGGGTTAGTGCAATGGTGGTAGTGTTGAGAGTTATTGCCGAGTCCCAATCCAATTAGAATTTTATTTTTAGTTGATCATTAATTTTAATGACTTTACAATTCTATTCCTAATATTACTCTATTTAATTATTTTCTTCTAAAAATTGTTAGAGTTTTTATTCAAGTGGGTCATTGGTTTGTGATTTCAAGTATGAGTCAAACTTTCATTTATATGGTGCTCTATTTAAAGGGATCTTCGGTTTCTTCTTGGTTTGTAGAGAACGATACGAAAATTTTATGAAAGATGGTGGAAAATAATGTGGGAAGAAAAAGAGAGAAGAGATTGTATGTGTATATAGAGACTATTTCATGAGGTATCTTTGTAAGATTTTGGTCTTTATTCTTCTTTAAATAAATTATTTTTCTCTCCTAATTTTTGTTCTTCAACAAATTCTTTTCTCATGATTCTCTGAAATTCTTTTTTGGTATTTGTTTAGGATCTTGGATCAGCACTATCAATCTACTACATATAGCATACTGTTATATATGATATCAGAGCTAAGGGTTTTAGATTCATGACCCGTCTATTTGTGGCTTTATATAGTATCAGAGCCAGATTTTAAGATTGATAGCCCATGTGTTTATGGCTTTACATTATATTAGAGTCCTTGGCTTAGAGAGTGGTCGAGTAGTTTGCAGTTTCGATCTGATTTATTCATAGGGTAGTTTTTTTAGAGTGGCAACTTGATTGTTGGTGATTTCTATGTTCCTAGCTCGACATGGTTGAAGAGCTTCCAATAATTTGCTGTGTAGTGGAGCAAGCATTTGTACTTTTATTTGGTGATTCAAGAGGTAAATTATTATGATTGATGTTATTACTACTTCTATCAATGGATTTAATTAAGAGATCCTTGATCTTACTAACATTAATAAAGCTGCTTTACTACTATCATTCTCTTCGTAAGTTGAACAAAACTTGTTTTGCATATTGGAAGGGTCTTGTTAAGTCTTATTTAAAAGGCCAAGTTTTATGAAATTTTTTGTATAAGTTAGAGATAATGCTAGTAGATGAGATTGTGAAAAGAAAATAGAATTTAAAATCTCAAAAGATAAAATGGATTCTTCAAAAATCAATTGATAAAGAAAATTATTTTCACATTCAAGATACAAATTAAGGAGCTAAAAGAAGCATATGATATTCTTGCAGTTATCCACTCAAATTGATATAATGTGAGACATCCTAAATAAAAATTATTTGAAGAGTAGATTCTGATTCCAAGCTTCCCCAAAAATTTCAAAGAGAACAAAATTAGCTTAAAGATAAAGATTTGAAATTGGAGGAGCTTGGTCAGTTAGAAATTGGATCAATTTCTGAAAACTCAGAGATCATGACAAGGTTGATCAACTTGAGGATCTATCAAGTCCAAAAAAAAATTTTGAGCAAAAAAAGCTTGATCAGATAGCTACCACATTAAGCTTAAAAGAGATCATGATTGAAGAATTTATTAATTTTGAAATTGTTGATCCTATGATTAATTTTGATGATTATCAAATTTTGAGTAATTATAATTCTAATCATGTATTTCAAGAATGAGTGTAGGATTTTCTATATACTTAAATTAAAGAATTCATCCATGAAAAGGAATCCCTTAGAAAAAGCTAAGTCAAAGAAATTTAAAATGAACTTTAAAATTTTAGACTTAGTAAAATTGACTCCAGAAGGCTGGGAGCTGACCCCTATACTGAAACATGCTAATAATAAAAGATTTTAAATTTCAAAAAGTTTAGGAGTTGACTCCAGAAAAAAAAGGGTGAACTCTGGCATGGTGGAATAGAACTGGCATGCTGGTGAGTCGACTCATGAGAAAGAGGAGTTGACTCTCTTAAAGAAGATAGAAAGCTATATTTTCATGATCTCCAATTCAAGTCGACCCCAGAAGAATTTGAGTCGACCCCAACTAGTCAAGTTGACTTATGAAGGTGGTATGCTAACTCTCTCAGAAAAGATAAAATGCATAATTTTTGGATCCTAAGATCGAGTGGACTCATGAAGTTGTTGAGTGACTCATAAATAGCTCAAGTCGACTCTTAAGGAATTAGAGTCAACCCCTAGCACGTGATCAACAATAATGTCTAGTTTTTTGTACATCTCCAATGGCTAGATTTTCACTCTAATGGCTATTCTAAGGCTTCCAACGATCAATTCTTACTCTCCAGCAACTTTCAAGTATATTAAAGGCTAGGGAATCAATTAGAAAGTAAATGAAGTGGATTGAGAAGAAAAATTCATCAATGTAAGTGAGCATCATTGAATATTATTGGAAAGAGATAAAAGAAATGAAGTTGTGCACAAAATTCAAAGAACTTTCAAGAGTAATTAATTTTAATATTTTCCACATCCTCTCAAGCTTCAAAGTAGAAAAAACAAAGCTTCTAAAGAGCAATTCATCAGCATCTTAGCACTTCAAAGAATTCAATTTTATATTTTTAATTTGTTCTAAAATTTCTATCTTGTATCTTGTTTTTTTTACAAGTTTTTTTGGAGAAAAAAAAATTAGGGTGTAATCCCATCTAAGCCTAGAATTGAATATTAGAGAATTTGGTTGGTGAGCTTGTAAAACCAACTGGTTGACTATGAGCCTGAAAAATAATCAATATACAGTTTTGATTGGTGAGCTCAAAAAAATAAATGAATTAATTGTGAGCCCAAAAAATAATCAATGTATGATTTTGATTGGTGAGCCTGAAAAACTAACTAGATTGATTATGAGTTGAAAAATAATTGGTATATGATTTTAGTTGATGATCCTAGAAAATCAACTGAATTTGCTTATGAGCCTAGATAAAACAAACATGCTGTAGTCGGAGAGATTATGTGAAATTTCTAAAAAGAGCTTGGAAAGTGAACGTAGGTGTAGCATTGCACCGAACTACTATAAATTTATTTATATTTATGGTATACTTTAATTTTTTGCTTTTTACTCTTGCTTTACATTTATTATTTTAATTCCACTGTTGTATATCTTTTATACCTCACAAACACTCAAGATAACTTTTGATTAAAGCACATAATTGTTTAGGATTGTGATTTAGTTGAAATTTTTAAAGAACTCAATTTATCCCCCCTCTTGGATTGCTGCCTTTCTAGGCAACAAAAATTACCTAGTAAGAGTTAGAGGATGCTACAATTGATCTAGTTATGGAAATCCATTTTGAGGAATCAAATCATATAGAAGAGTCCTATATTAAAGCTATCCAAAATTTGGATATTTCATATGGAGATTTAGTTAGCTATGAGGATGAAAAGCTGAATAATTTTGAAATAATTTTAAAAATTAAATAAAAAAAATATGCTTGGTGGAGATGATTCTTATTATACCTTAGTATTAAATAATATTTTTGGTATGTCAGTAAATTTTGAAGCTACTCCAAAGTTCAAGTAGTTAGAAGACTCTATTTATCAGGAGTTAATTCCATGTTTAGAAGAAGCTAACTATATACAGATACTTAAAGCCACATAAATAGAGGCATATAGATATCAACAAATTTTTATTTTTGATTTTACTTGTGTGCAAGTAATGATCAATGCTCATAGTTATTATAATTGATAACTTGATGTTCGTTGGTATAAGTTGGATGCATGGAGGAATTTTGACATCATACCCATGGAGTCAATGCCAAAAGAAAGTGCTGTAGGACATCATTATTTTTGACATATGCATCGAAGTGGACGAGTTGGTGAAGAAATTATTGTTCGAGTAAATAAAAGAGTTTTGTTATTCAATTGTTGGTTCAATAAGTTATTATATATTTTGTTACTGCTACGGTAATAGTGATGGCTACTATGGCATTTCATGATATAGACAAATTCAATATTGTCGGTATGGATTTTGCATTGATGGAGAGTGTTGAGATTTATTACCAAGTTCCAATCTAATTAAGATTTTATTTTAGTTAGTCATTGGTTTTAATGACTTTAGGATTCTACTCCTAGTATTATTTTATTTAATTATTTTCTTCCAAAGATTGCTAAAATTTATATTCTGGTGGGTCTTTGGTTTGTAAGTTCAAGTAGGAGTCAAACTCTCACTCATATGGTGCTCTATTTAAAGGGACCTTTGCGGTCTTCTTGGTATGTAGAGAACGATGTGGAAAACCATATGGAAAATGGTGCAAATAGTGTGGAAGAAAGAGAGAGGAGATATTATTTGTGCATGTAAAGACTCTTTCATGAGACGCTTTTATGAAGTTTTAGTCTTTATCCTTCTTTGAATAAATTATTTTTCTCTCCCAATTTTTGTTCTTCTACAAATTTTTTTCCCATGATTCTCTAGAAATATTTTTTGATGTTTGTTTTAGATCTTTGACTGGCACGATCAATCTACTACGTGTAGCATGCTATTCTACAATCAATTTTCTATTGACCTGATACTTGGTGATTAGTTGGAGCTTTTACTTTTCAGAAATCTGAAAAGGAAGTCCACACTCACCGAAGATTTTTTGATGGAGGACCCTCCGATACTTAAGTTAATCAAAGCTTGAGAATAGTTAAAAAAGAGAGAGTAAGAAAGTGGGCTTTCTTCTCTTGTTCGTTCACTTATTTGGGGGTTCTCTTCTCACCCCTTTATATAGAGGGGGATTAGTCGAATATTATCTACAAATGTGGTAATGGAACCAAAAAATTAGTGCCTACTCATTCATAGATCATGGGTGTTAGTTTTCTATGATATACATAGGCACATTATCTAGGGCATCGGTTATGCATGTTATCTACGGGCAATAGGCACGACAATCCGATCCACATGCACGATGTTAGAGGAAACTGCCCTGATATTTTAAGAGATCTTGTTGGGCTAATTCATCTATCAAGCGAATTAATGGTTGGTGAGATCTCAAGATGGATGGACCTTGATAATGATCCGAAGCTAGTCGGACATATGTTGGGATATCATTTTTAAGGTTGGGTTGTTCCCAAGCTTATGGTTGGTGCTCTTCTAATGCTAGGTCTTAGTAGAAGGACTATCTAGTTGTTCAGAGTCTTCCTCATAAATCTCATGGTGGGAGCTTTGACGTCAATTGGAGGTCTTTGGTGATAATGTGACCCCAATGTTGGGCTCCTTGGCTGCTTCCATAATAGGCATGTAGAAATAGTGAGATACCTCTTTATTTGGACACTGAATTATGTTGTTGGTGAATGGTCGATGTAAATATTTGGTTATCTTCCGAGATCGGCTAATTTGTTATGTCCCCAACACTTGCCCCCACTCATAAGCCCAAAGTGATTATGTATCTTTAGGAGAAGGAGGTAGTTTATTTATATGCCCAACCTCGATCTTCGGTATGACTATAAGGAAGAGATATTTAAGTATTCCCTTATTCACCAGGAAGAAGATTATAGAACTGCATTAATGTGTCGCTTCACGATTCTCGCTACAATAATGAGGTACGTATGCCCCAAAGCATCACATAATAATGATTTGAAATGATTTAAAGTGGCGATCTTGGTGATTATTCTCGAGCTTGCCGTAGTATACCACATGTCGAGCTTTGACTAGTCCCAAACTATCTCACTCAAATCTGTCCATGTGGCTTGATTAGGAGGTCGGTGCATCAAAGGGTCACACTATCTAATCTCACAAATGTTCGCCTTATGTTAGGATCTAAGATGGCAATTCTTCAATCCTAGCCGTTGGCGTTTACTATAAATAGGGTTCCATCCTTCTTCGATTTTTCCTCTATTTCTCTCATCTAATCACTATTTTGCTACTACTACCATTGGAGGGTTTTCTGCTGCATTTGAGCCATCATCTTCTCTAGCACCTATAGCATCCTTGTCCAACCGAAGCTTAGTTGGTCCTTCTTTCCTCTCCCTATTTGTTGCTTTTTCTCCATTGGTTGACCCCACTAGCCTTTTTCTCCCTAATTTTCTTCTTTGGTCATATTCTTTCAGGTCTTCCTCCATGAGCCCTTGGTTGTAGCATTGGTAGCCCATACAGGCCTCCTGCGATTGTGATGTGCCTCTTGCCCGTACACATACTCTCTCTTGACTTGGAGTGTTGTGGTGATGATAAAGAAGGAGAGCATCATTAGTCCCATATGGTTATGAGTTAATAGAAACTCTGGCTTATATGGGAAGGGACCACCCTTCCTTGTATAGGACACATTTTTGGATTAGAATTTAAGGGAGAAAAATCATGAGGTCCATGGGCCAAGAGTAAATAATATCTCATATGCCACGCTATGAGAACTTGGCTGCAATATTAGTGGCCCATGCAGGTCCTAAGCCTATGATTATGATGCATCTCCTATCCATACACACAGACTCTCTTTTGGTTGAGAGAGGGGGCTATGGTGATAATAAGGAAGAAGGATACTATTAGTCCCACATTGGTTGTGAGTCAAGGAAGACTCTAGTTTATGTAGAAAGAGACCATCTTTTTCCATATGAGGCATTTTTTGGATTAGAATTTAGAAAGACAAAACCATGGCTCGACATGTGAGGTATTGTCTATTTTGGCCCATCCAGGTCCCAAGCTTATGATTGTGATGTGCCCCTCACCATACACAGACACTGTCTTGACTAGGAGTGCTATGGTGATAATAAGAAAAGAAGGTACAATAAATCCTACATTGATTGTGAGTCAAATGGGACTCTAATCTATATGGGAAGAAACCTTCCTTCCCCATGTAGGGTGCTTATTAGATTAGAATTCAAAAAGATAAAATCATGATGCTCATATGCCAGAGCAGATAATACCTTACATGCCAGGCTATAAGCTCTTAGCCGTAATAGTAAGTAATACCAATATCCATAGCTTTGAGCTCTTATCTTTGAAAACAACTTAGCCGTTTAAGCCTCAAGCACATAGACTTCAACAAAGATATCCCCACTTGGTACCTAAAATTGTACCATTGCACCTGATAGCTGTTCAAGTAATCAAATATTAACTTCATCACTCCTCGATAATAGCTGTTGACGCAGAAATTGATCGTCGCCGGAGGTCGCTAGAGTTGAGGCCGATGAGGTCACCGTCGGGGACCTATAAAACAAAGTCTTGTTTGGAGCCGATGGGGGTGGCTCCGGCAGGACCCTCTGACGATCAAGTCAGCTTTGGCCAACAGGAATGGAGTGCTTGAGAATGAGTTTTGAAGCTTGGAGAAGAAGAGGAGAGCTTGGAGATCAGAGAGGTTAGAGTTAACGTATTTGGAGGGTCCTTTATAGGCGGAGCTTAGTTGATGGTGACAGCCATACCGCCGTATGGAGTTTGGCATGGAGAGGAAGGCGTTGTCAGGTGGATGGTGATAGCCATACTGGTAAGTCGTAGGCCGCATGGAGTTCAATACGGAGAGAAAGGCGCCATCAGGCGGATGGTGATAGCCATACTGGCAAGTCATGGGCCATATGGGATTGATTACAGAGAGAGTGGTGTCGCCAGTAGTGGCGGCCATATCGTTCGGTCTCGTTGTTCGTCCAAAGAAGTTCGGACTTATAGGAGAGTTCGGTTGAAGAAAAAGCTCGGGAGGAGTTTGGCTGTAGAGAAGTTCGGAGGAGCTCGATCGGCTGAAGGGACGGCCGCTTAGGAAGTTCGGTCGAGGGACGATCGCTGAGAAGTTTGGGCGCTGGGGGATTTCATTAATGCCCGACTGCTTGGAGTCCAAGGAGATCGGCCGCTAAGAAGTTCGGTCGGCTGAACGGGTTCGAAGGAGCTCGGACGCTAGGAGTTTGAGGAGCTCGACCGCTAAGCAGTTCGGTCGGCTGGAGGGGTTCGGTCCTGACGAAGGGAGTCTGAAGAAGCTCCATGACTGAGGAGTCCAAAAAAGCTCAACGGCTGAGGAGTTCGAAGAAGCTCGGCGGCTAAGTAGCTCGGTCGGCTGAATGGGTTAGAAGAAGCTCGGCCGCTGGGGGTTCGGCGAAAGCCCGTCTGCTGAAGCTCTTCTGTGGCTATTGGTTGCATTAGACTGAGCATCGAACTAGACTTCGATGGGAGCAGAATTTATCCCCAACACTAGCCTCTCCACTTTCGAGTTCGAAAATTGAAGGAAAGGAGTGCAGGAAAGGCAACTGTCGAAGTCTTCCTCTGAGCTTCGTGCTGGTCTAGGTCGAAGCTCGGGAGAGATCTCACCTCCAGCTAAAGTTGATATCGAAATTAAAGCCCGGGGAAGATCCCATCTCCAACCGAGGTTGAGGGAGGCTTCGTCCGCTGCGATCGAAGTCGAAGGTTGAGCTCCTCGGAGGCGATGTTGTCTCCTACGGTCGAGGTCGATGCGGGCGCTCGGAAGAGATTCTATCTCTAACCGAGGTTGAAGTTGAAGCTCTCCAGTCGAGGTTGGCTCGGTCACTCGGAAGAGATCCTATCTCTAGCCGAGGTCGAAGTTAAAGCTCTCCAACCGAGGTTGACACGATCGCTCGAGAGAGATCCTATCTCTAGTCGAGGCCGAAGTTGAAGCTCTCCAGCCGAGGTTGACCCGATCGCTTGGAAGAGATCCTATCTCTAGCTGAGGTCAAAGTTAAAGCTCTCCAACCGAGGTTGACACGGTCGCTCGAGAGAGATCCTATCTCTAGCCGAGGCCGAAGTTGAAGCTCTCCAGCCGAGGTTGACACGGTCGCTCGAGAGAGATTCTATCTCTAGCCGAGGCCAAAGTTGAAGCTCTCTAGTCGAGGTTGATACAGTTGCTTGGGAGAGATCCTATCTCTACCCGAGGTCGAAGTTGAAGCTCTCCAACCGAGGTTGGCCCAGTCGCTCGGGGGAGATCTTATCTTCTTTGGCCGAGGGTGATGCGAGCGCTCGCGTTAGGATGAGGTTCTCCTCCTGTTCCTAACTTCGACTTTGCTCGTATTAGGATGAGGTTCTCCTCCTATTTCTAATGGGCTGTGGGGGCGCATTCGGACCGTCGTCCGTCTTTCCCCATCTCATCTAAGGTGAACGAGGCCTTCTACTTTGCTCGCATTAGGATGAGGTCCTCCTCCTATTCCTAATGGGCTGTGGGGGCACATACGGACCATCGTCCGCACCTCTCCCTCCATCTCGTCCTTCGTGAACGAGGCCTTCGACTTTGCTCATGTTAGGATGAAGTCCTCCTCGTTTTCTAACGGACTGTGGGGGCACATTCGGACCATCGTCCGTCTCTTCTTGTCTCATCTAAGGTGAACGAGGCCTTCGACTTTGCTCGTGTTAGGATGAGGTCCTCCTCTTGTTTCTAACGGGTTGTGGGGGCACATATGGACCGTCATCCGCGCCTCTCCCCCCATCTCATCCTTTATGAACGAGGCCTTCGGTTGACTCGGTCACTCGGGAGAGATTCTTATCTATTGCCGAGGTTGGTCAACGGTCGCTCGGAAGAGATCTTATCTCTAGCCGAGGTTGTTGCTCGCATTAGGATGAGGTTCTCCTCCTGTTCCTAATCGAGATTGACTCGGTCGCTCGAAAGAGATCTTATCTCTAGCCGAGGTTATCAACGGTCGCTCGAAAGAGATCTTATCTCTAGCTGAGATTGTCAACAGTCGCTCGGGAGAGATCTTATCTCTAGCCGAGGTTGTTGCTCACGTTAGGACGAGGTTCTCCTCCTATTCCTAACTGAGGTTGACTCGGTCGCTCGAGAGAGATCTTATCTCTAGCCGAGGTTGTCAACGATCGCTCGAGAGAGATCTTATCTCTAGCTGAGGTTGTTGCTCGCGTTATGACGAGGTTCTCCTCCTGTTCCTAATGGGCTTTGGGGGCACATAAGGGCCGCTGTCAGGGCCTCTCCCTCCATCTCGTCCTTTATGAATGAGGCCTTCGCTCGAAAGAGATCTTATCTGTAGCCGAAGTTATTGCTCACGTTAGAACGAGGTTCTCCTCCTGTTCCTAACTGAGATTGACTCGGTCGCTCGAAAGAGATCTTATCTCTAGCCGAGATTGTCAACGGTCGCTCGAGAGAGATCTTATCTCTAGCCGAGGTTGTTGCTCACGTTAGGACGAGGTTCTCCTTCTGTTCCTAACCGAGGTTGACTCGATTGCTCGGGAGAGATCTTATCTCTAGCCGAGGTTGTCAACGGTCGCTTGGAAGAGATCTTATCTCTAGCCAAGGTTGTTGCTCACGTTAGGATGAGGTTTTTTCTCTGTTCCTAATCGAGGTTGACTCGATCGCTCGGAAGAGATCTTATCTCTAGCCGAGGTTGCCAATGATCGCTCGGAGAGAGATCTTATCTCTAGCCAAGGTTATTGCTCGCGTTGGGACAAGGTTCTCCTCCTGTTCCTAATCAAGGTTGACTCGGTCGCTAGAAGAGATCTTATCTCTAGCCGAGGTTGTCAACGGTCGCTCGAAAGAGATCTTATCTCTAGCCGAGGTTGTTGCTCCGTTAGGACGAGGTTCTCCTTCTGTTCCTAACGGACTTTGAGGGCACATAAGGGCCACTGTCAGGCCTCTCCCCCCATCTCGTCCTTTGTGAATGAGGCCTTTGCTCGAAAGAGATCTTATCTCTAGCCGAGGTTATTGCTCGCATTAGGACGAGGTTCTCCTCCTATTTCTAACGTGGCAATCTGCTTCTTCTCTATCATCGCATAGTTTTCGCATCCAGAAATAATATTATCGAAAGGAAAGAATTTTTATTGAAAGAAAGTTACTAGCAGCGCATCCCCAAATTCTATATTTCAAGATTGTGGTAGCGTTGTTCCTCCGCGTTTTTTCGATAATAAGTTTCGGGGTAGACGACCTCCTCATGCTGGCCTTCTCAATTTGGTGCAAGCTCTTGTCGCTGGGAGACGACGAATCGCTGATGCACCAAGCTTCTCCCAGGGGCAATGTGGATGAGGTCGTAAGGTGCCCGACCTTCTTGCAGTCTCTGGCTATGGCAGTGCCGAGCTCCTTGCCATCTTTGGCTATGGTAGCGCCCTTGGTTGATCTTTTCCTGCTTCAGGCTGGCACCGGAGGAATTTACCCAACCGCTCCTTTCTGACGAGTTCCTCAATTTCGTCTTAGAGTTGGATGCATTCCTCGATGTCGTGGCCGTGGTTGCGATGGTAGAGGTAGTACTTGTTTCGATCGCGCTTGTTTGGGAGAGATTGTAACCCTTCAGGTCTTGGCAACTGGTTCTTCACTTCGACGAAAATCTGAGTTCGAGGAGCGTTGAGGGGGGCGTAGTCGCGGAACCTTCCGAGAGGAGGGCTTCTTCACGCCCCTCTGTCGGGGATTCCTCGGTGGCGAGTTCGAGGAGTTTAGGCCCGCCTGCTTTCGGAAGGGGTCTGTGAGTGCGGTCGAACTTCGCTCGGCTCTCCATCATCCGCCAGCCACTCTCTCAGGGCTTTCTTGTCTTTCAACTTGAAGGCTTCTTCCGCACGGACATATCTCTCGGCCCGAGCTAGTAGATCGATGAAATCCCTAGGATACTTTTCTTCTAGGGAGAACAGCAAGTCATTTTTCTGAAGGCCATCCTTGAGCGCGGCCATCGCAACAAACTGGTCCAAGTCCCGGACCTCTAATGCCGCGGCATTAAATCGGGTGACGTAAGTCCGGATGGATTTCTTCCGCTTCTGCTTGACATTCATCAGGAAGTCCGAACCTTGGTGCGAACGTCGACTGCTGATGAAGTGAGCCGCGAACTGACTGCTCATCTGATCAAAAGAGAAGATCGTATTCGACCTCAATATCGAGTACCAATTTCTAGCTACTCCCTTTAAGGTAGATGGAAAAGCTTAGCACAGTATGGCGTCTGAGGCACCATGGAGCAGCATCATAGCAGGGAAGGCCTCCAGATGATCAACCGGATCAGAAGTTCCATCGTAGCTTTTCAGTTGAGGGAGCTCGAAGGTCGGTGGAACAGGTTCTTACATAATTTGGAGAGAGAAGGAAGGTTCGGCATGGACGTCGGCATGATGAGTTGGGATGATGCGGCCGAGCTCTTCAATACGTTGGTCTATCTCCCGTAGTCTGCAATCGAGGGCGTCGTCTTGGCTGTAGATCTTAGGGAGCTTCCGACTACGAATGGGGAAGGTCTCCCCCAGAAGAGAACAATGATCCGAACATGGATCCTCGATCCTCCGTTTTCCCTTCTCCAGGGCGACAGGTATGCTGGCCCTGGTACTCTTCCTTGGGGCCGGCTCCCGACATTCCAATGGTGGGTTTTCTGGTGGAGTCACCATCGGGAGCTGCTGTGTAGCCTACAATGCCTCCGTCAGGCCACGGATCTATCGAACAAGCAGGTCGAATTGCTCCACATCCATCATAGGTATAGGTGGAACCTAAACTGCTAGGACTGAAGCAGGAACAGATGGATCTGGATGGGATCGGGCCGCAGAGGCCGCCGAGCGCCGTGTCGAAGCTCTCTTGGGAGGCATTTTCTCTTCGAAAAAGAAAAGAGAGATCTCCAGAGAGGGAAGAGAAAAGTCGTCGAGCACTCCTTTAAGAACAAGGGAACCTCAGAGGTTCAAGCCCTTCCTCTAGCGCCAATCTATTGACGCAGAAACTGATCGTCGTCGGAGGTCGTTAGAGTTGAGGCTGATGAGGTCGCCGTCGGGGACCTGCAAAATAAAGTCCTGTCCGGAGTCGGTGGGGTGGGATCTGGTAGGACCCTCCGACGATTAAGTCAGCTCTGACCAACAGGAATGGAGTGCTCGGGAATGAGTTCCGGAGCTTGGAGAAGAAGAGGAGAGCTTGGAGATCAGAGAGGTTAGAGTTAGCGTATCTGGAGGGTCCTTTATAGGCGAAGCTTAGTTGATGGTGATGGCCATACCACCGCATGGAGTTCGGCATGGAGAGGAAGGCGTTGTCAGGTGGATGGTGACAGCCATACTGGCAAGTCGTAGGCCGCATGGAGTTCGGTACGGAGAGAAAGGCACCATCAGACGGATGGTGACAGCCATACTGGTAGGTCGTGGGCCGCATGGGGCTGGTTACGGCGAGAATGGTGTTGCCAGTATTGGCGGCCATATCGTCCGGTCTCGTTGTTCGTCCAGAGGAGTTCGGACTTGTAGGAGAGTTTGGCTGAAGGAAAAGCTCGAGAGGAGTTCGACTGTAGAGAAGTTCGGAGGAGCTCGGCCGGCTGAAGGGACGGCCGCTTGGGGAGTTCGGCCGAGGGACGACCGTTGAGGAGTTCTGACGTTGGGGGATTCTGTTAATGCCCGACCGCTTGGAGTCCAAGGAGCTCGGCCGCTAAGAAGTTTGGCCGGCTGAATGGGTTCGAAGGAGCTCGGACGCTAGGAGTTCGAGGAGCTCGGCCGCTAAGCAGTTCGGCTGACTGGAGGGGTTCGGTCCTAACGAAGAAAGTCCGAAGAAACTCGGCGGCTGAGGAGTCCGAAGGAGCTCGGTGGCTGAGGAGCTCGGCCGGCTGAATGGGTTAGAAGAAGCTCGGCCGCTGGGGGTTCGACGGAAGTCCATCTGCTGAAGCTCTTCTGTGGCTACTGATTGCATTAGACTGAGCATCAAACTAGACTTTGGTGGAAGCAAAATTTATCCTCAATAATAACAATCTTCTTTGCCTCCTTGCACTTGGTCATAGTCATGCCTAGGTTTCTTGTCTAACTTTAGTTTAATTATGAAAGTCGAACTCATACAATTTTGGGACTCAACTTTTATACCACTCTCTAGAGTCTCATATCCTTATCTGTGTTCAGCCTAATTGGGAACATAAAAATATTCCCTCACATATGATAATAACGACCGTTCCCTTTTTGTGCTTAGGCTTAAAGCATGCATCTCTTTGTTAAACATATAATCTCACCTCTTATAGCACATATTTCTATGTTGAGATAAACGAGAACAAAATGCATCTTCTGTTATGCTCCCAAGCATGCACCGTATGAGTCTTCCAAGACCTTGTCCTATGCAAATATATTCTATTATTAACATATTGCGTAGCAACCATCAGGAGAAATGTCTGCAAAAGGATTTAATCCCCATGCAACTCTTATATGCAACAAATACAAAAGATACATGAAAACCATGAAGGAACGGCATCTTTAATCTCACCGATTGTGAATCAAGAGAAAGTATGACTTATATAAATTAAAATCTTTTCTTTCACATGAGATATTATTTAAAGGATAAAATCGTGAGATTCCATACCATAAGTGTCAAAGATCAAAGTAAATAATACCTCAAGTATGTGGACGTAGAGGTAAATCCAACCATCCGAGCTATCTGATCCTTTGACCGCAATATTAGCATTGTGGAAAGCCTCCTCTCCACACACACATACTCCCTCTTTACTAGAGGGACCAATATTTTAAGAAGATAGTATTTTTAGTTCCACATTAATTATAAGTCAAGAAGATGTATGGTTTATATAGATTGAAATCTTCTTTTTCATATGAAGTACCTTTTAAAGGATAAAACTATAAGAATCTCATATCATAAATGCAAAAAAATGAAGTAGATAATACCTTATATATACGAATGTGGAGGCAAACCCTACTATCCAAGTCATCCGATCCTTTGACTGCATCATCCATTAAGATTTTACTGTGTTTCTCCAGAATTCTGCAAACATCTACGAAATATATGGTAGCTGCAAATTTCTATAGGATTCTCTAATATACAGTACCTTCGATTCAGACCAGATACATCAAATCCAAACTCACTTCGTAGCATCACCTTTTCTTGAAATTTGTACAATACCAAAAATAATACTGTTCATTATTTGGTCTTAATCCCTATATAAGTATGACAAGGAGAAAAAATTATCACCAAACTGCAGCAATTCACACTCTACCACCTTTTAAGATATTTCTCCTTTAAATAGAGTTGAGAATAAAGCATTAAACTAATCAATTATGTTAACCCCTTTAATGTTATCTTTGCCTCTCATTATTTCCCCACAAAGTTCCTCTATCCATTGGTCTTGTTCTATCTTACAACTACTTTTAAAAACTCATCCTGATTGTGAAGGATAATTGATCAATATAAGCAAAGAGAAAACAAAGAAAATTTTCAACCAAGTCCGAAAGCAAACAAAAAAATATTTTTTTAAAAAAATAATCAAATTAGTAAAAGATGAAACATATCTATCGGTTAAATTCCAGCATCTGATTCCTTTTCAAATCAAAATGTCTAAAACTTCTATCCAAATTTATATAATTTTTTATCAAGAATTATTATTTTTTTTCTTTTCTTAACCCAGAAACCCATGCAAGAAGGTAGAATGGACAAGCGGCTGGCTTGCTGCTGCAAGGTACGTGCCTTCTGCTGCCTACCTCGTCTGTAGTGCTAAAAAATAAATTCAACCGTATTGTTTAGCCATACTACAGGCTTTAGTTAGGCACGAGTAACGATTGTAAGGTCGCTTTTCCCAGCTTTCGCTGGGTCTGAAACGGCCCAGATGGTCGCTTTGGGTGGCCTGGCCTACTTCAACCCCAAAATCTCTCTCTCTCGGTAAACCAAGCGGTGTCCTGAGAAATTAATTTAAGGAAGGTTGAACTTTACATCAAAAAATAAAAATAAAACTTTTACATCAATATAGTTTCATGGGCATCATTCATTACGACTCTTGCATAGAATCAAAGTGAAAAAAAAAAAATTTAAAGATAACATGCGAGTCAATCACTACGAACGGTGTCTGTCTGTGATGCTATATCATCGTTTGCAGCGTAGAAAATATTTTTTAAAAAATAAAGGTTGAACTTAAAGAGCATGTCCAGAATGAAAATCAGGCTTCATTCAGCTTGGCAACCAGCAAGCTCCGTGGCACCATCCTACGTCGACACGTGGTGCAGCTAACTGCCGGTAGATGACATTTTGCAAGAGCCGTGGACTCGACCAATCGTGCACCCAGCTCCCGACAGATGCCATGGTGCGGGGAGCCATTGGCTCTCCTTTTAATGTGTTAGATAGATGACTAGGCTAAGTCTTTGTGCTAGGATTTGGTGCAGCTATCTTGGCATCCAGATTATCTCTCCACTTGTTATAAGGACTCGAAATGTTTCAAAAATGTTGGCCATTTCGAATGTTCAATTGAGGATTAACCGCGCATTGCATTATCAAAATACATGAGATGTCCTTCATGTGTGCACAAGATCTGCTCAATGGCAACCATGGATGGCATGATGCATGGTTAATGTTGAGCGAGAGAATCGAAAATATTGCAATTATTAGTTGTTCTGATTAACCTACCCCTTGCAAGTCATTTGCTGTAATTGCCAATACAAAGCGCGGAAGACTCATTTCTTTTTGGCCTTTATCCAACCAGCCATGATCTGGAACCATAAATTGGCTCAATTTAATTTGGACACGCATAGCACATAAAGGCCATGCATCCCCACTTCTTTGGACGAGAAATAATCTATTTCACATCATGACCTCAAATGGCTACCATCAAGTCTTACCAAAAAAATGACTAAGAACAATACCTTGAGTCCCATAGCAGTTGTAAGTGGACAATATCTTGCATGCACGAGGATAGAGATCAATCCATCCAAACTTTTGACCATAATATTAATACCATCTATAAGAATTGCTTCCTATATACCCATGTAGATTGATCCATCTAAGCCCTATGCTTATAGGAGATAATGCATCTCTGGTCTTTCTTTTATTTTTTTTTATTTTTTACTTTTTGTAGACTGAGAGGATGAGTCCTAGCAGGAGCATTTAAACCCATGCCTTTCCCATCCCATCCCACCTAGGATGGAGTCCGGACGCGAGTGAAATCAGATTTTAAATGAGGGTCGACGCTACGGGGATCGGAAGTTTCGACCTCCAAAGTGTTGGGATCGTCACTTATCCTAGGGATAAGATGGGATAACTCTCTTATCCCGGCACCTCTTATCCGCTTCCCAAACAAGGTCTGGGTCAGCCCAAGCTCTGCTTCGTTCTGGTCAAAGGCACGATCTACAGGCAATGCTGAATTAGACAATCAAAAAATTCCAATGTACAGAGAATCGATATTCTTGCACCGCCCATGCTGTACCTTGCTGCTGCTGTCAACACCGAGTGGAGTTCTTTCGGGCTTTATCCAATAAGGTGCACATATGGAGAATAACTAGTATAATGTTGCTATCCCAATTCCAAGTTATGACCTTAATTAGATGACACCACGGGTAACGGCACGATTAAGCCGAATAATTCTCGTGAAAATTTGTGGCACTCTGGAATATGAGATCACCAATCAATAGAGGCCGAAATCATGGCCAAGCACTTGAATTTGTAGGTTCGAAAATCAAAATTCAATAAAATGAACATGTCACATATGCCTTCCATTAAGATCCTATGTATCTAAAATGGATGGATCCAAGAGTATACGAGCATCACAAGAGTTAAATTATTATCCCTCAACACCCTATGTTACATGTAAAATCTGAGAGATAAATCCCTGAACGAGGTGTGACACATGGATTAGAAGGATCGGTGGGCTCTGAAATCATATTAAGATCTTATTTAAAAATCCGGGCATTTAGATGGATGAGTACAAAAATATGTAAGCACCTCAAGAGTTTTTAATCCATCCAGTATCCAATTATTATTCCTCCACATCTGCCGCATCACGAGAACCACAAACGCATAAAGAAATGTCCCATATATTTGACAAGTATAACCATCTCGACTGCACTAACTCCTATGAAATTGGAGAAAGCAAGCATGCTATGCTAACATATCTACCAGGAGAACAGCTCTGAATACATAGAGCAAGGAGAGCAACCTGCACTGAACGACAACAGAAGAAACCCAACACAAGACTACAACACGTTGCCAAATGTGACCACGAGCGACAAGGAATCCAATGCTTGTCAAGATGCATGCAAGAGTGTTTGGATGTTAGGAAGCCGAAGCATCATGGACTGATTCAATGATACCGATATTGTTGTTGCATTCTGAGCCCAACCACATGCATGGTTGCTGGTCCCAACAACGACTCGCTTCGCTTGTGGGCTTGTTGAAGAAAAGGAGGCTCCGTTCTCAGTGAACGAATGGTTGAACCTTTTTTCGCGACATCATATCTTACACAGATCTACAAACGCACCCAACTATATATCTATTTCATCTGCTTACACGGATCTCATAGCGGCTATCATACCATCCAACGGTGCGCATCGTAAGAAAAAAGGTGAATCATTCCTTTGCACAAAGGATACAATCCTATCCATTCTCAAGGGTGGGTTTCCAGCTGGTGACATCCCAAGGGAAATGTTCTGGTTTCGATAAACGGCTTATCGAGTCAAAGTTGGCACATCACTTTTAGATTCTAGATCACATCGATTGCTCAAGGCCAGATGTAGAGGTGGAACGTAGCTGGAGAGATTCTTCTCAGGCTGCATTCTAGTGTGGAAAAGGTGGTGTGTGAGAACTGGGGCCTTGCGAAAGTTATCTTGGGTTGGCATTGCGGCAGATGCAAGTGATCGATGAAGCGAAGGCAGTGAGGAGGACTTGAGGGGGACCGTAGGCCAATGACGCTGATGCTGAAAGGTTGCTGGGTCCACGCCCACCGCATCAAAGTCTTGTATGGCCTTTATGGTGGGGACATCTGGCTAGCAAATTATTTTGCAGTGCAAGCGTTCATAGGAGAAGATACTGATCTAAAAGTTCGTTAGGTGCATTCTAGCGTTTATTGAATGTAGAGTTCGGTTGGCCAGTATTCTTGTTGAATCATCTATTGGAATTGTTTCTACCGTAACCATTTCTGCTGGAATGGATTCATTAGGTGCATTCTGGTGTTTCTGTGCTAGAAGATTCCAAAGTTGGGTGTATTGTAATTAACCGTAAATAACATTATAATTTGGAAGAGCAAGCTTAAAACATTATTGGAAATTAAAAATGAAGCTATATTGCATTTGTCTTTAAAGATGTCGAAGAAATTTAAGTTGCTCCGGTCTCCTTTTGTATCGGACTTGGTATTCGATGAATTTTTTCAGAAAGTATGATACTAGGGCTGCAGCTTGAGCATGTGATTTGGTGGGGCTGAGGTTAATCTAACGCAGTCCAACCTTTCAAATCTCTCAACCTAGGGTCGGGTTGGGGTTTCTCTAACCCAACCCACTCAATCGGTCTTCATCTTAGTCTTAGCAAGTCAGGTTAGTGAGGTTATGCCGCATTAATCGGATTGGATTATTGTACATAAGAATTTGATATAAATAAAAATATTTAGGATATTTTTGTTCGATTAATATTTGTTGGATTGAAATCTCAATGGTACACTTATACATAATTTTACAAAATGGAAGATGTAACCATATAAACATAAGGTAACATACGAAACATAAATATGAGTTGTTCATTTTTTACGAATTCTCAGGTTATACACTCCATTCAAGCTGGGTTAGCTCGGTTTTGAGTTGGGATGGTGTTCAACCCTAATCTCACTCTACTTGAGATTGGGTTGGGATTCTTGAGCTCGAGCCTAATTCAAATTTGCAAAAGTTGAATCCAGCCTCACTTAATGAATTGGCAGCTGGTAGGCTTAAGTTGAGCCTGACTCAAGTTGCAAGCCTAAAAAAAATATATTCTCTATCACTAGCCAAAGTCATTAATGTATTTTTGGATTACCATTCATTATGATTTGTAGCAGAGCTGAACCAAGAAGTGACTTGACTCGATCCAGAATTATAGATTTGTGGCTTGGGTATATGGTCCTAAACATAACTTGTGATATCTTCAAATCCAAGTACGAGTCCACTAATTGTTTACCCTACCCAACCCATCCATTTAGTGTCAGGATATGAATTTGAAATTAATTATAAGTAATCCAACTAGGATCTAGACTTGATATTTCATTGATGATTTACCCACTAAAAAAATCTGTAATTATGAAATACCTATATCAGTTGTATGCGGAGACTGAGATTTGAAATCATGATGAGAATTGAGTTTCAACTCATGGTAGTCACTAAAGTAGACCATGTCTCAATCTATTACCCGATCCGACCGACTCGAACCAATTCGATCCAATCTGGACCTAGTTCTTAGTTGATTTTTATTGGACCCTATCTAAACTTGGACCTAACCTAATTCTTGGATGGATATAATTAGAGTAAAATGTACAACCCAACCTCCTATCTGGTTCGAATTCAAGTTAGAAGGTCACTTCAACCTAACTGTTGACCCAATAGAACCCTCAGATAGCAACATTGAGAGCCTTACTTGTGTCTGTGCCTTCACCACAAGATAAGGAATTATTGCTAGGATCCTAACCCATACTTGTACATTAAATTCCATGTCGCTAGGAGTGATAAAGCTTGCACCCATCCTTTCATGGGTTCGGTGGTAAGAGCTATCAAGGCCAAAATCAATTGGGAAAAAGCTCATCCGATCCATTTGGATTGGCCCTCCATGTGTAGTTTTTGAAGAGGCATAGCATATGTTAAAGTTATAAGTGTCAATGATCCAATTGACCTTCACAGACTGATCAAGTGAATTGGAATAATGGCTCACATCTATCACAACTTTCCTGAAAACACCTGCATGCATCGGCTATTTGCAAGCATGTGACAGTTGTGGTTTGAGCACCCTTAATTCGTGGATATGTGTTTTATATGGTGCATGATGTTCCAGAGGTCTTTGCGTGGGTATTTCACTTCGTACGTTAATAAAAAGCTAATCAGATATATTTGCGGATTATATGGGATCTGTTATCATCTGACAAAGGCTTGCTGTCCGGGTCCTCGTTATTTTTCTTTCATTATTTTAAGGAAACTGAGGTTAATCAATCTTTGGAAGCTCGAAAGGAACAAAGAAAAGCAAATAGATGCAAGGTTGGAACGTCTATAGACACCTCTACTATTTTTAATGCTTCCTTTTTAGCTTGCAGATGGATTATGGCAGGACTTTTTCAAGCCCAAATGACGCCGGAGCGCCTAGAGCTCACTTGCTTGGCTAATGGGTTTGAGCCTAACCCTAGACATGAGGCTAGAATGCATGGATCGTGGGATCACCAGATGGGTGGCAGGTCCTATGCACACGGATCTCAGTACATGAGCTAACTGGTTTTGGTGTGTATCTATTTTCCGTCTGGTTAGAAAAATTTGGTGTTAGTTAATTTTCGAATTTTTTAGATTTTTTTTTTTGAACCTCATGATGTTATTAAAAAAATTAGTAGTTAAGATTTTTGGAGTTGGAATAGGATTTGAAATCGTATATTAGAAAGTTGGAGAAACGGATTTCTCTTGTGTCATTAATAAATATTCTATTAAGATATCTACTGTGATCATATTTGAGATGTTTGAGTTATTAATTAGTAAAAATTTTATAATAAAAATCGTTATTACTTTCTCTGTATTCTTTCCTTCCTTTTTGGTAGATTTCTCGGGTTCGAGAGTGAGCATATGAAAGTGATATCCTTGGCATGGTCGACCAAAATGATATTTTTGATCTTGGAAGAGCGTGACCTGCTTGCTTCTTCTCTAACCACTGTTCGCCCATTTCAACATTTTGCATCATACTTTCTTTAATCAGTTGCATCAATGTGCTCTTCCCCCGCTTAGTTTTCAGCCTAAATTCAACAACTTCTGGTGTTACCAAAGCTCTACTATCAATATACCTGGAATAATTAGATAGAAAAATTCACATCAAAAACTTACACTCCAATATAATGAACATAAAATTTATAGAAGTCAGATCCAAAACCAACGTGACGTCACCCACTTGCAGCAGAAACTTTAGGCATTGGTCTATTAAGCTGTTTCCCTGAAATCACTTCGTCATGTTCATGTTGCATTGCCACTAAAGACACGTACACACCTCTGGTCGTGGTCAATAAATTATCACCCAGCCTTGGAAGGTCTAATATCGACGTGAATTAGTGAATACTTCGAAATTTAGCTCGAACTGCAGCCGGTTGACGACGAGGTCGACGACTCCGTCAGTGATTCCCGGGTCAAGTCCGCTTAAAAAGCCCTTCCCGCCCGCACGGTTTGCCGTAGGTACAAATTAGATGCCATCAATTCTCCAAATCCAGATCCCATCAGAAAGATTGGTGGACCTGGAGTCTTCTTTTAGGGAGTGCTTCGTTGGGAAGGAGTTGACTCAAAAATAAAAATATAGCTTAGTCCGGCGGAAGAGTTTTATTTCTATTTTGATTTTTTTAAAAAATAAAAATATCTTAATCTATTAAAATTCAAATCCTATCTTTTCTTAGTATTTAAATTCTACCGTAATTTTGATTTTGACTCTAATTACGAACCAAACGTGAAGAAATAATCATTTTGATTTTCATTTCAATTATTGTGATCTGATTTTAATAGCAAATCAAATATATTTTTATCTTTTTTCAATAATAATTTTTAAATAAAAATATTTGAGATATTCCCTAAGGTAGTTCTTTAGGTTTGGTTAATCTAATTCTAGTGGAGGAATGGTGGAAGAGAACGTGTGGATACCGGGCAAATACCTCAATTTGGCATATATGTCCCCCAACAGAGAGGGCGGTCAAGTTTCAAGCAAGTAATCTTTAACTTACATGACGTATAATTAAATGCGGTAGCAATCCATATCAATGTCTCTATCAGGATTATAATTTTAGCAGAAAATTAGGAATTATAAGGAAGAACTATTTTTATTTTTTTTTTCTGGTACTTGTTCAATATTATAATTGTAAGGTGTTAAATATTTATTCTTGGGGAGTCCACTTTTTGTCTTTCTACCCACTAATTGTTAATGCAGGGATCAACCGCATAAATTCGACGATAGTGGGGGAATCCGCAAAGTATCTTCTGCATTGCTACTTGGATTATGCCAACTAGCCATAAGTCAAAAAAAACTATGTCATGAATTTCAGGAAAATTTACAGTTTTTATATTATAATATTGTTGCAAGGCATACCTGAGTGGAAACACCGATGTAGATGTTGAAGCATGAATTATTTGTTGAAAGAAATTGGCAATAAGAATGAATGAAGAGGCACGAAGGGCAGAGCGAGCACCTTTATTTCCTTAAAATTTTATTTTTTTTATTTTTTTCTAACTTCTTATCAAAAAAATATAAGAATAGAATTTTATAAATTTTTTAGATAAAAAAATAGAATTATAGAGTACCTGTAATACCCCAATCCAGTAAAAAAAATAAAAATCTAGCTGCATGAATTTTAAAGCAGCTATAAATAAAAAAAATAAAAAGAAGACTCCGACTCATTAGAGCGAAATCAAAACTAGGGAGGAGTCCGACTCCTCCATTCTTGATCCACCTCTATTTAAAGGGATAAAGTTTCTTATGAAATGCCTATCACTGGCCATTGTTTGGCGGAAGAAATTTTTTTTCTTCTTGTTTTCTTCTTCCGAGAGTTTCCATCAATTTCATCGAAATTATGTCCAAACATCACTAGAGATAACATAAAAATCTCTCACTATCTTCTTCCTCTTCCTTAGCCAACAAAAATTTATTTTCGATGGCCATCACTAGAATTTTTGACAGAAATGAAGAACCCCTTTTTTTTGGTTTTTTCACCCATTTTCTTCATTTTTCAGTGGCAGTCGTTGTGGTTGATCATCGGTCAGTGATCCTCTATTTGCGCTGCTATGGCTTGCATCCCCAGCCGCCACCACCATTATGGAGAAGTTCTCCCCTATTCTAAGAAAGAAGGGAATGGGAAGATCCCTATTCCACCGAGAGAGAGAGGAAAAAAAAGAAAAAAAAGAGAGATTCTCTCTTCCCTTTCTCTTTTGATCTTTCTTCACATGTTTCTACTAATTTCTCTCTCTAAAAAATTTTATTTTCTCTTTACATTTATTTCTCTCTCTAAGATTGATCGAGTAAAGAACTTTCTTTTAATGATTTTGATCGAGCTTAGTAAAAGATACCGACCTACAGTCATCAAACAACATGCCAGCACCCATCTTGGCCAGACCTGGATACCATTAGATATGATCTACTTAATTTCTATGGAGTTAATTATATCTTAATTTGAGCTTGATTAAATAAAGTTATTTAATTAAAGTGATCTTTGATCGTAGAGTATTATTAAATCTAATCATGGGCTGGACTTGGGCCTAGAAAATATCAAATTTTACATAAGTACGATATGAAGCTCGATTAACAACAAATAGAGTTTAGGCCCAAGGCCTGGCCCATGAATAGCTCTAAGCACCGTACTAGCCTCCACCGTGACTCTTGTCTGATATTATTGGTTAGATTATCCTTGATTTTTGTTAAACTACCTATATCTTAGTATGATCTTTGATCAGATGAAGTTATCACTGGATCATCCCAGATTGTTGGATGCGATTACCTATCAATCATGTCTTTCTAAATTATTTATATCCTTTTTAATTATTAAACTCGATTTTGAATAGAAAAATAGTCATCTAGATGAGTAGATGACCAACGATGGGATATCATCAAATGATTTTTGAGGATTTTAAAGAGGAGAAATTTTTGAAATTATATGAATTTATTGGACTACGTATGAGATAAGTAGTACTATACTTTTTTCTAGATTTATAGATAAACTATAAAATATTTTAAATATTGGATTAATATAATTTGTGAATATGATGAATGTATTTTGAATTACCAAACATATCTTTTTTTGAAATATTAAATAATTTATAATCGAATGTATTGAATTTGATATGAAGCATATTGATTGATTTTGATGTCGCACGATTTTATAAATTATTTGATTTAAAAAATTATATATAATTTTAAGAAAAGTATATTGATTTGAGATAAATCTTGACTGGTAATTTGACTATGTATAAAATCTTATTGCCGAGGATTAAACATTGGTACTTTGATATCTTGCCAGTGTGATGGTTAAACATTGGTACTTTAATATCCTACCAGTAAAGCAATAAAATACTGATAAATTGATATTCTATGAGTAAAAGTTATGTAGTGGTACTTTGATTTAGTTCATGGTTATCGAGATGAATGTGATGCTCGATTTATGAATAAAAATAAATTTATATAGATATTATTATAATTAGTACTATATCTTTTAAATTGATGCATCTTACATTACTATAAGAAAAAGGATAATTAGCTATGTAAAAAAAATATAGCTAAATCCTAAAAAATGTCGCTAATTATATCTACCGACATAAAATGCATCGAAAAAAATATGTCGGCAAAAGTATCATCGTTTATTCCATTTATCGATGTTTCTTCAATTTCATCGATAAAAATATGTTTTACCAATGATAAAGTAAATATCGGCGTTTGGTTTTAGCTATGCTAAAAAGACATCAAAAAATGATTATTTATCGATATAAAATAACCATCGATAATATCAACTTTTATCCATACAAAATAAATATTGAAAAAAATATTTTTACCGATGAAAACTTACGTCGGTAAATAAATATTTAACCATACTAAATAACCATTAGAAATAATAGTTTTTGTGACATAATATAGATGCCATAAAATATTAGCGATGAAATATTTTTGTTGATAAAAAATAATTTACCTATGCTTATTTTACGTTGATAAATACTTTGCGATGTAAATTTACGATGGTAATTGTTGGTGCAGAAATCCGTCGCCGCCGGAGGTCGCCGCAATCGAGGCCGCTGGGCGCCGCCGGGGACCTGCAAAACGAAGTCCCGTCCGGAACCGGTGGGGTGGTGGCTCCGGCAGGACCCTCCGACGGTCAAGTTAGTTTCCGGCCAACAGTAATGGAGTGCTCGGAATGAGTTCCGGAGCTTAGAGATGTGGAGGAGAGCTTAGAGAGTCGAGAGTTCAGAGAGCTTAGCCTTAGTATGTCGGGAGGGGTCCTTTTATAGCGGAGCTTAGTTGATGGTGACGGCTGTGCCGTCTGGCAGAGAGTCGTCGAGCAGCATGGAGTTTCGGTACGGAGAGGAAGGCGTCGTCCGGTAGATCGTGGGAGCCATACCGGCGAGTCGTGGGCCGCATGGAGTCCGGTACGGAGAGGAAGGCGTCGTCCGGTAGATCGTGGGAGCCATACCGGCGAGCCGTGGGCCGCATGGAGTCCGGTACGGAGAGGAAGGCGTCCGTCCGGTCTTGCTGCAGGCGACAGTTCGTCCAATGGAGTTCGGACTTGTAACAGAGTTCGGCCGAAGGGGAAGCTGGGGGAGTTCGTCTGGCTGAAGGGTCGGCCGTCTGTAGAGTTCGGCCGCTGAGAGGCCCGAAGGAAGTTCGGCTGCATGGGCTCGCCTGGGGTCGGTCCGAAGGAGTTCGGCTGCATGGGCTCGCCTGGGGTCGGTCCGAAGGAGTTCGGCCGTGGGGTCCGAAGGAGTTCGGCTGCGTGGGCTCGCCTGGGGTCGGTCCGAAGGAGTTCGGCCATTGGAAGTTCGAAGGGGTTCGGCTGCATGGGCTCGCCTGGGGTCGGTCCGAAGGAGCTCGGCCGTGGGAAGTTCGAAGGAGTTCGGCTGCATGGGCTCGCCTGGGGACCGTGGGGTCCGAAGGAGCTCGGCCGTGGGAAGTTCGGCTGGCGGTGCAGGGAGTTCGGCCTCTAGGCAGTTCGGCCGTGGTAGGGGCTCGGCCTGGCGCCTGGCGCTAAAGCTCTTCAGCGGCTACTGGTTACATTGGGCTGAGCGTCGGGCCGGGCTTCGGCAGGAGCGGGATTTATCCCCAACAGTAGCCCCCCCACTCCCGAGTTCAAAAATTGAAGGAAGGGAGTACCAAAACAGGCGACTGCCGAAGTCTTCTTCCAGGCTCCGCATTGGTTGCAGCTGAAGCTCGGGGGAGGTCTCATCTCCAGCCAATATTGACGCTCGAAGTTGAAACTGAGGGCTTGGGGGAGACCTTGTCATCTAGTCGATGTTTGGAGTTGAAGTGGGACTCGTTTCCAGCCAAAATTGGTGAAGCTGACGTTGAGGCCGGAGTCAATGTCGCCCCCCGTGGTCAGGGTCGGAGTTGACATTGCCTTCATCAACCGAAGTCGATTCGGGGGAGACCTCCTCTTTTGCAGTCAAGGTTATGATCGCTTGGGGGAGATCCCGTCTCCCGCTGATGCTGACACCGAAGTTGAAGCTGAGGTCCGAAGGAGACCTCGTCTTCTGTAGTGAAGCTTGCCGTAGACTCTGTGGGCTAGGCCTTGAACCTTGCTCACGTTAGGACGAGGTTCTCCTCTTGTTCCTAACGGGCTGTGGGGGCACATCCGGACCGGACCGTCGTCCGAGCTTCTCCCCCCATCCCGTCCTTCGTGAACGGGGTCCTTCGACTTTGCTCACGCTAGGACGAGGTTCTCCTCCTGTTCCTAACCGGGCTGTGGGGGCACATGAGGACCGTCGTCCGATCGCTTCTCCCCCCATCCCGTCCTTTGTGAACGGGGCCTTCGACTTTGCTCACGCTAGGACGAGGTTCTCCTCCTGTTCCTAACCGGGCTGTGGGGGCACATGAGGACCGTCGTCCTCGCTTCTCCCCCCATCCCGTCCTTTGTGGATGGGGCCTTCGACTTTGCTCACGCTAGGACGAGGTTCTCCTCCTGTTCCTAGCCGAGGCTGTTCCGGTCGCTCGGGAGAGATCTTATCTCTAGCCGAGGTTGTCGACGGTCGCTCGGGAGAGAGCCGAGGTTGAAGTGCGCGCTCGGGGGAGATCTTATCTCCTACGGCCGAGCTTCCCTCGGGAGAGATCTTATCTCCTGCAGCCGAAGTGAAGTGCGCGCTCGGGGGAGATCTTATCTCCTGAAGCCGAGCTTCCCTCGGGGGAGATCTTATCTCCTGCGGCCGAGGTTGGTGCTCGTGTTAGGACGAGGTTCACCTCCTGTTCCTAACCGAGGTTGTTCCGGTCGCTCGGGAGAGATCTTATCTCTAGCCGAGGTTGTCGACGGTTGCTCGGGAGAGATCTTATCTCTAGCCGAGGTTGGTGCTCCGTGTTAGGATGAGGTTCTCCTCCTGTTCCTAACCGAGGTTGTTTCGGTCGCTCGGGAGAGATCTTATCTCTAGCCGAGGTTGTCAACGGTCGCTCGGGAGAGATCTTATCTCTAGCCGAGGTTGAAGTGCGCGCTCGGGGGAGATCTTATCTCCTGAAGGCCGAGCTTCCCTCGGGGGAGATCTTATCTCCTACGGCCGAGGTTGGTGCTCGTGTTAGGACGAGGTTCACCTCCTGTTCCTAACCGAGGTTGTTCCGGTCGCTCGGGAGAGATCTTATCTCTAGCCGAGGTTGTCGACTCGGTCGCTCGGGAGAGATCTTATCTCTAGCCGAGGTTGGTGCTCGTGTTAGGACGAGGTTCTCCTCCTGTTCCTAATCGAGGTTGTTTCGGTCGCTCGGAGAGATCTTATCTCTAGCCGAGGTTGTCAACGGTCGCTCGGGAGAGATCTTATCTCTAGCCGAGGTTGAAGTGCGCGCTCGGGGGAGATCTTATCTCCTACGGCCGAGCTTCCCTCGGGGGAGATCTTATCTCCTCCAGCCGAAGTGAAGTGCGCGCTCGGGGGAGATCTTATCTCCTGAAGCTGAGCTTCCCTCGGGGGAGATCTTATCTCCTGCGGCCGAGGTTGGTGCTCGTGTTAGGACGAGGTTCACCTCCTGTTCCTAACCAAGGTTGTTCCGGTCGCTCGGGAGAGATCTTATCTCTAGCCGAGGTTGTCGACGGTCGCTCGGGAGAGATCTTATCTCTAGCCGAGGTTGGTGCTCATGTTAGGACGAGGTTCTCCTCCTGTTCCTAACCGAGGTTGTTTCGGTCGCTCGGAGAGAGATCTTATCTCTAGCCGAGGTTGTCAACGGTCGCTCGGGAGAGATCTTATCTCTAGCCGAGGTTGGTGTGCTCGTGTTAGGACGAGGTTCTCCTCCTGTTCCTAACCGAAGTTGTTTCGGTCGCTCGGGAGAGATCTTATCTCTAGCCGAGGTTGTCAACGATCGCTCGGGAGAGATCTTATCTCTAGCCGAGGTTGATGTGCGCGCTCGGGGGAGATCTTATCTCCTGCGGCCGAGCTTCTCTTGGGGGAGATCTTATCTCCTGCGGCCGAGGTGCACGCTCGGAGGAGATCTTATCTCCTGCGGCCAAGCTTGTTGCTCGCGTTAGGACGAGGTTCTCCTCCTGTTCCTAACGCGGCGATTATTGACTGCTGCTCTCCTGTCATCGCATAGTTTTCGCATCCAGAAATAATATTATGCAGAGGAGGAGAATTTTACCGAAGGGAAATCGTGATCGACAGCGCGCTCTCGTTTGAAGGGTCGACGGGGCGTTGTTCCTCGGAGCTCCCTCGAGGCAGCAAGTCCAGTCCAGACGACCTCCTCTATCTCATGCCGGCCTTCATAATTTGGATCATGCTTCTCTTGACTTTGTCGCTGGGGATGACAATCACCGATGTAGCTAGCTCCTAGCTCCTCCCCGGGGTGGCGTTGATGACGCCGCGGGACGGCCAACCTTCTTGTCTTTTCCGATTCCGGCAGTGCCTATAGCCGATCTTCTCCTTGATCGCGCGCGTCCCTTTTTGATGTTTGGAGAGGCCGTAGTCCTTCAGGTCTTGGCGGTCGGCTCTTAACTTTGCCGAGAATTCGAGTTAGAGGAGCGGGTCGTAGTTGCGGAACCTTCCGGGAGGGGGCTTCGTTCCGTCCTTGCCGGCGCCGAACTTTATTTTGGAGGTTGAGTTGAGGAGTTCGGCTTTCCACCGAACTTCATTTCGCCTTCATTTCGCCCTCGGGGGAGCTCGGCTTTTCTTCGAGCCGAACTTCATTCCTCTTTCCCACGAGACCCGCCGTGGGAGAACTTTCTGCTGCTCTTGTTCGGACGAGCTCGAGGGGAGCTCGGCTTTTCTCGCCCGAACTTCGTTCCGCCTTCAGTGAACACTTTGTAGGCGGTTCCTTTGGGGGACATACTGGAGCGTGAGTTCGGCCTTACTTGCGCCGAACTTCTTTCCGCTTCAGCGGAGGAACTTCTGCTCTCTGTTTCTCTCATCGGGGCGATTGGGCTCTTCCTTAAGGCTGATTTCTCGCGCCCTCATGGCGGGCTTGCTGGTGGAGTCGCCACCGGAGGCTGCTGTATAGCCTGCAACGCCTCCGTGAGGCCACGGATCTGTCGGACAAGCAGGCCAAACTGCTTCACATCCACCGCGGGTGCAGGTGGAACCTAGGCCGCCGGGGCTGAAGCAGGAACAGACGTGCCGTGGAAGCTCTCCTGGGTGGCGTTTTCTCTTCGAAGAGAAAAGGAAGATCTCTGGAGAGGGAAGAGAAGGGTCGCCGAGCACTCCTTTAAGAACAAGGGAACCTCGAAGGTTCAGCCCTTCCTCTAGCGCCAATCTGTTGGTGCAGAAATCCGTCGCCGCCGGAGGTCGCCGCAATCGAGGCCGCTGGGCGCCGCCGGGGACCTGCAAAACGAAGTCCCGTCCGGAACCGGTGGGGTGGTGGCTCCGGCAGGACCCTCCGACGGTCAAGTTAGTTTCCGGCCAACAGTAATGGAGTGCTCGGAATGAGTTCCGGAGCTTAGAGATGTGGAGGAGAGCTTAGAGAGTCGAGAGTTCAGAGAGCTTAGCCTTAGTATGTCGGGAGGGGTCCTTTTATAGCGGAGCTTAGTTGATGGTGACGGCTGTGCCGTCTGGCAGAGAGTCGTCGGGCAGCATGGAGTTTGGTACGGAGAGGAAGGCGTCGTCCGGTAGATCGTGGGAGCCATACTGGCGAGTCCGTGGGCCGCATGGAGTCCGGTACGGAGAGGAAGGCGTCGTCCGGTAGATCGTGGGAGCCATACCGGCGAGCCGTGGGCCGCATGGAGTCCGGTACGGAGAGGAAGGCGTCGTCCGGTAGGTCGTGGGAGCCATACCGGCGAGTCGTCGGCCGCATGGAGTCCGGTACGGAGAAGGAAGGCGCCGTCCGGTCTTGCTGCAGGCGACAGGTTCATCCAACGGAGTTCGGACTTGTAACAGAGTTCGGCCGAAGGGGAAGCTGGGGGAGTTCGTCTGGCTGAAGGGTCGGCCATCTGTAGAGTTCGGCCGCTGAGAGGCCCGAAGAAGAAGCTCGGCTGGCCAATTGAAGGACTTCGGTTGCTAGTTGGTTCGGCCAGGGCTCGCTGAGGAGTTCGGTCGCCTAGGGTCGGTCCGAAGGAGTTCGGCTGCATGGGCTCGCCTGGAGTCGGTCCGAAGGAGTTCGGCCGTGGGGTCCGAAGGAGTTCGGCTGCATGGGCTCGCCTGGGGTCGGTCCGAAGGAGTTCGGCCGTGGGAGGAGTTCGAAGGGTCCTGCCGCTTGGAGTCCAAGGAGCTCGGCCGTCAAGTTCGAAGGAGTTCGGCTGGGGTGGGAGTTCGTCCGAAGGAGTTCGGCCGTGACCTTGGTGCAGGGGAGTTCGGCCTCTAGGCAGTTCGGCCGTGGTAGGGGCTCGGCCTGGCGCCTGGCGCTAAAGCTCTTCAGCGGCTACTGGTTACATTGGGCTGAGCGTCGGGCCGGGCTTCGGCAGGAGCGGAATTTATCCCCAACAGTAATTATCAAGCATGGCCAAAGATGGCACGCTAGCATGCTTTTTGGTGACTTAACCATTGGATTTGATTATGTTTATTTACATCAGTAAATATTTTGTGATGTTAATTTATGTCGATAATTGTAAAGTATGGTTAAAAGTAGCACGATGACACGTTATTTGGTGATAGTTATTTAGATTTACCGATGCTTTGTTACGTCACTATAATTCTTTACCTACACTTTTTTTGCATCACTAATTATTTTTATAAAAAAGTTTAGATAATTTTATTTGTGCGAATTTTTTAAAATCTATAGACATCTATATAATATCCACATAACAAATAACATAATATATAATATTCACATAATAAATAAACACATGCTAAAATCAAATTCATTCACTTTAAAACATCCATATAAAAAAATTATATACATATACAAAATGTCGTATATACTACATATCCTTTTAAAAAAAAATACATCAAAGTAAAATAAAACTCCATATCGACAGCGACATATCATAGACCTGCATTAAATTAAAAAATTAAGTTAGTAAACTAATTATCTATATAAATACTTAAAATATATTAATTAAAAATAATATAAAATAATATCGATGGGGGAGGCAGCATCATTGGTGGAGTCTTGATCTAAGCATCAGTAGGAACATCGAAAGTCGGTGGAGGAGGCATACGGCGACATAACTCATCGAGCTTCGTTCAAATGCCTAAAGTTGGGACGAAAGCTCGGCATTGGCCTGCCGTAGGTCTGCTATCTCCTCCTGATATTTTCTCTCGACCTCAGCATGTCTCCTCTCCACCTCATGTAGATGAGCATCACAAGAAACATCGGCTGCTCGAGAGGAGCTAGGGGCCACAACTCCATATCCCAATCCCATAATATAGTTAGGTCTTCTACTGAGCACATCATCACAGATATCATCATCTATGAGTGGGGTAGAGCCCTCAGCTGGGGGCTAGAATTGTATCTGCATCATGTGGTCCTAATTAAAGAAAAAATAAATATAATAAAAAATCTAAACTTTATAATGAAATTGAAACAGAACTTAATCAATTAATACTCACATGTCTCTCCCTTATCCCAGGAAGCCGCTTGCCCATCGCCCGACGATGGGTCCTCTGGTAGATATCAATCCATTCGGACAGCTATCCTGTCTCGATATCCCTTTAAAATTTATGAATGTAAGTATACTGATACAGACATATTCTAACAAATCATTAAAGATGTATGTATGTGTACTTACCAGCTCATATTGATACTATGCAAATAACTTGATCCACTGCAATGCATCACCGTGAGCCTCGACTTGCTCTGTGAGGCCTTGTCGCAGTAGGCCTAATAAACAAATGTAATGAAGATATTAGTGAACATATTACAATACCATATCAATTCAATAATCAATATTTTTATTATACATAATAGTTATACCCGATATGCAGGATCCTTGTATCTGGTGTAAAAAAGATCCCAGTCGGAGCGTGATACACTCCTGTGCGGTGTCTCATGTACCGCCGCCATCCCACGTACCTGAAAGACCTCCTTCCAGTAGGTATCACTACTATAGAAATGGGCTACGACAGCGGTTACAAACTACCACCGTAGCCCAAAAAAATACTGCTATAGGATATGGCAGCGGTTAGCTAACCGCTGCCACTACAGCCATCGCCGTAGGTCTATGACAGTGGTTGTTGTCGCTGCTACTACAGCCATCGTCGTAGGTCTATGACAGTGGTTGTTGCAGTGGTTATGACAGCTAACCGCTGCCACTACAGCCGTCGTCATAGATCTATGACAATGGTTGTTGCAGCGGTTATGAAAATCACTGCCATAGATGCCTATTGCAACGGTTATAGAACTACCATGATAGATTGATCTATGACAACAGTTATGGAACCGCTGTCATAGGCTTGTCTATGAAAGCAGTTATGTAACTACTATCATAGGTCTAATGCAGCAGTTGATATATTGCCTACAGCTGCGATTGGCACATCTACGACAATGGTTGTAAAACCACTGACGTAGCTTCTAAATAATTAAAAAATATAATTTTTTTTAATTTTTTTATATATTTTATCTGATAAATGCAGAGATATATAACATAAAAAAATATTATAAACATAAAAATATTTCTAAAATGCTAAAATTTTAGTACCAAATAAAATTTATTATAATATTTTTTTAAAAAAAAATACATCAAAAGTTTCCTAAATCTACATTGCCGTCGTCCCTAGGAGATGAAGCACAAGCTGGAGCTAGAGCCAGAGCTAAAGCTAGAGGAGCTGGAGCTGGAATGCACGCCAACATACCCTCAAAGTCTGTGAAGGTACCTCCAAAATACGTGCTGAGCATTGACACCATATCTCTCATGATGCCCACCAGATGAGATGCGCGCTCCTTAGCCCGATCTGCCAGTATCGCAGCATGATCTGTCCGTGCCAACGCTGTCTTAAGCTCCTTCCGACTGACGACATCGAAAGCCTATGAAGAGACGCTTGTCTCTGACCAATTGCTAGTCGGTGTATGTCCAGGCTTGCATCAAATGCTCCTAGAGTGCTCAGGCCTCAAGACCTGAGATAGATAGTCATAGGGGCCAGAGGTATTCGGACCCTCACTCGCGAGCGCATCTAACTGATTCTATAATTATAAATATAAATAAAATTTTATAAAAAATTTTATAATACTAATTATATATACTAATATATTTAATACTTACAAAAAATTTTTTAATCACGGCGTTCATCAGCCTGCCCTTCTTGTCCATACGGCTAGATCGAAAGATTTTGCTATGGCTAGACATCACTCCATCTCTCATCAGCTATAACAATGAATTAGTTTATTAGAAATATGAAAAAAAAATTAATTTAATTTAATTAGTAAGATTTAGAATTCATTACCTCTCTATGCGCACGACTGGCCATAGACTCACGACTAAGAGTGTGTGTATACTCCTGGGCTGCTCGATTCTTTCGATTCTGACGAAAGGTAGTCTAACAAGTATTCAAATAAATAATAAATATTTAAAAAATATTTAAATATAATTTTAAGCATATTAAAAAATTTAAAAGTTAGTAATTTTATCTCGAACTCCTGGATCCTTCAATGTGTAACCATCATCTCCCACTGACTCTGAGGACAGTCCTATATCCAAAGAACAATCTCCTATGGAGTGTCTCATCGGTGCTCAAGCCATCCTTTGTAGAGCTTGACCTTATAGTTCTAGTACAACTTTTTGATCTTTTTTAGTCGAGCATCTCGAGCCCTCTCATGATCAGAAAAGTCATACCTTCTCTGCATAAAGTTATCAAAAGTCAGTTACAAAATTATTCTAATCAAATATAGTGTAAATATGTAAAATGCATAAATATAATTAAGATGCACTTATCTATATCTTTTTCCACATCCGATTCCTGACAGTATCATCCATCAATCATCAGTCCCTGGGTTCTACGAGAATAATGTCTGTCTGCCTCACAAGCACTCCAAAAAAGGAATGCATCTTCCGCACGGTCTTTCCTACTGGTCTCCCCTCCGGATCATACTATACTATCACCTGATGCTAGCAGTTCCACACATGCACTATACGTGTGGGACTACGAAATGTCCTACTAGATGATGCACCTGCAATGAAAATATGTTATGCAAATATATAAGTATATAAATACTATATAAAAAATAAATAAATAATATAATAAAAATGTACACTCAGATGCCGATGGAGTAGCATGTGTCAGAGATGTGGATGACAATAGAGGCTTAGATGCCAGTGGAGTACTAGATACTGTCGATGGAGTAGATGCCGGTGGTGGAGGTTCTTGAGCAGCTGATGCAGAGGTGGATGGAGTATGCTCTAACTGCTCCTTAGATGTTGAACTCTACGTAACCCATCGAGAGGTAGGGGTGAAAGCTAGATGGCATTTCAGTGCCATTGTGACCTACAGTATTAATGAACATTAACCAATATAACATGTTGAACAATAATCAAAGATATGCCTAGGTACCATCCGTATAATTACATATAAACATATATATGCCGAATATTATGTACACTAATCAATTGACGGATCTATTGCTATGCAATGCAATAAACAAAAACAACAAGATGAAGGTTCTCTTAGTAGTCAGGGGTTCTCTTAATGATTGGCACGACCCACGGCATGGCCTACTGGCATGACACGATCCAAGGCACGAACTATCAACATGGCACGATACAGTACAGTACGGTCCAAGGCACGGCACAACCTACCGACACGGCATAGCACAGCCTACCGACACGGCATAGTCCAAGACATGGCATGGCACGGCACAACATGACCCAAGGCACGGCATGGTCTACTGGCACAACATGACCTACCGGCATGGCTCAGATGCGGAGCTCCATGTAGTCATTCGAGGGGTGGGGGTTGCAACCTCTGGACAATAAATTTAACATTTTGAACAATAATATTGGCAATACATCAATAAATAGATTTTAATAATTTATACCAGAATATTGAAGTCATCGCCTAGTGGCATCTACAATATGGACATCACCATCGCTCCTGATAAATATGTCTGGAACCTCGATAGTACTAGATAAGTTTTATCCTAGAGGAGCACTTTGCATGCATGGTCCAACATCATCATCAACTTCGGTATCATCAAAAATATGCTTAGGCACTATCTTCACAACAACATCCCATTGAGGCTCTAAGGGATCACTAACGTAGAAAGACTTGCCTAGCTTAGGAGGCAAGTATATATGGTTCTTCAGTGCGGAGATGGCGTTGCATGTTAATAAGAGTAAAACCACACCCATCAGTCTTTATCCTAGATTGTGATAAGTTATCAAATCAATCATACTTTATCAACGTATTTTTCTCTTTAGAATAATAGTCCAAGATGACTATCTTCTCCACCACACCATAATAGTTCAAATCCTCCGTACGAGGTTGTGAATCCCTCGAGTTAACATAACACCTAATGATGGTGCTCAACATGATGTCACTATTTTGTGTTGCCATATTTATGGACCTTCTGTGAATATTAAACCTGTAGCCGTTAATGATGAGCTATTTATACTCACGTATGGTATGATTAAGGCCCATTGAAAGAGCATGCACTTCAGGACTTACATTACTGAGTGGCAATCTCCATACCTAATTAAGAAGATGATACCTAATTACTAAACATATTCAAATAAGTTGTACAAGACAAAAATATATAATCTCTTACATGATCTTTGAACCATTCAAAAAATTTTTTGTTATGCATTTTTTCTTTCTCTTGCATACTTAGAGCGCCATATTTTACTCTTATGACCTCCTTGTGTTTGCTGCATGCATAAAAAATAAATTTAGGTATAATTAGATATTTTCTTTTAATTATTATAAAATAAATAAGGCTAAGTGACTTACTTTATGTATGGCTCAATGACATCTAGTTGAAGAGCACGTAGTGGTGTGCCTTATCCCTTTCCTCAATACTTAAATCAGTGAGGCAGTATGAAGTGGAAAGTCCACCTGACTGTAGAATGGACTCAAATGTAGGCTCAATTGGCTCATATTAATCATCCTGATTTCTTATTGATCAATTACGACTTATCTCGAGCTTGTTTAAGTACATGGTAAAAAAATTCATACACTCTTGATCCAAGTAACCTTCTGCTATGGATCCCTCTGGGCGATTCATATTTCTTACATAAGATTTCAGAGTTTGAATATTCCTCTCTATAGGATACATCCATCGGCAGAACACCGTGCTTCCAAGTGCAACTTCTCCAGCAAGGTGCATGGTAAGATGCATCATAACTGTGAAAAATAATAATAAAAATATCTTCTCCAGATCACATAATATAGTCACCACAATTGCCTTTATTTTTTTCATGTCTTTCTTAAGCAACCTCTTTGCACAAATATTTCTGTAAAAATTGTAAAGACAAATAACAGCCATTCTAATATTTTTTGACAATATGCGGTGAATAGCTATTGCGATCAATTCTTGCATCAGCACATGATAATCATGAGTCTTCAATCCCCCAAGTTTGACATACTTACTAATCACATATTTTGATATATTGCTTGAGTATCCATTAGAGATCTTTCTATTCTCTAACATACAAAGAAATATAGACTGTTCGAAGGCATTCATAACATAGCATGCATGAGGGAGCCTCCACTATTCTCCCCCTACTGGCTCTGGATAGAGTGATCTCCTAATACCCCATTCTTTTAAGTCAAATTGAGAATTCAAGTCATCCTTAGTCTTATCTTTGATATTTAAGATTGTTGCCAATAAGAGCTTGCACACATTCTTTTTAATATGCATTACATCTAAGCAATGGAGTAATAAGTTTGTCTTCCAATATGGCAAGTCAAAGAAGATGCTCTTTTTCCTCCAATTAAAGTGTGTATCATCTTTCTTTGATCGATGCTTCTTCTTTTACCACTAATCGGATCATCTTTTCTAAATTCAATACTGAGACCATCCAACTCTCTAAATACATCACTTTCAGATATTCGGCTAGGTGCCTTACCTTCTTCAATAGTGCTATCGAAGGAGCGTGCATCCCTTCTGTATGGATGGTTTTGATGGAGGAAATGTTGATTCCCCATATAGCTAAAGCTCCTTCGATGTGTCAACCTTCTAGATCGGATATTATTTTCACAAATCGGGCATGCTAGCTCACCTTTGGTGCTCCAATCCAACATTAAGACATAGGCTAAAAAGTCATTTATTATCTATAAAAGCGCTGCGCACATGGAGAATGACTCATTCGGCAAAGCATCAAAAGTTGAAATATCTTGAACGCTCCATAACTGTTTCAGCTCGACAATAAGAGGCTGTAAATAAACATCAATATCATTACTCACCTCCATTGATCCAGGGATGAGTACTGTCATGAAAGCAAAGAATTTTTTCATACACATCCATGGTGGAAGGTTGTAAACATGAATAAATACTGACCATACACTATGGGTGGTATTCATATGCTTGAACAAGTTGAAACCGTCGCAAGACAAGCCCAACCTCACTTATGTATCTCATGTGCAAAGTCAGGATGTAATTTATTAAACTTCTGCCATGCCTCTCTATTGGCTCGATGCCTCAATACATCATCTTTTGTTTGGTTCTCTTCATGCCATCTCATGTCCTTTGATGTTCTTGCTGACATAAATAATTTTTGTAGTCTCGAAATCAAAGAAAAGTGCCACATCAATTTTTGAGGTACACGAATCGATATGCCATCTTTTTTCTATTTTCATCCTGACACACCCACCTCATACACTCATTTTGGTTAACATCCACCTCCCAATAGAGCATGCAATCATTAGGACATGCATGTATCTTGGTGTAAGCAAAGCCTAGCTATTCAATAATCTTCGATGCCTCATAATTATTCTTCAAAATTTATGCATCATCTGAAAGAATGTCTCCCAAAAGCTCTAATATGCAGTTCACTCCATTATTACTGAACCCATTGAAATATTTTACATGATACAACTAGATTAAGAACTCTAGCTTCACCATCTTTTTACATCCGAGATACAATGGAACATTAGCATCCTTCATCAACTTGCGGACCTTCTCTACATCCTCACTGTTTGTCATTCCACCAATCACAGGATCAGGCATGGACATAGATGCACTGTCATTGTGGCCAAAAAATAAAAAAATATCACGAACCATTTATTCCACTCTTCCATCATGTTGATCGCCTCCTTGCGGTCTGCCCTCATCATGTTGGTCCCAATAAATTTTATAATCGACTTTAAAGCCATAAATAGTGAGGTGCTCATTTACATCTTGACGAGATAGCCATGGTCCATTCATACACTTTTTATAAGGATATTGGATCAGTCCAAGATCCCCAAATTTCTCTATAGCAAAATCAAAAAAAATTTAAAGTCCAGCCTCATATTCTGACGAGAGCCTACTAAACTTCATCCACCCCTTATCCATTTTAAAAATGATGATATTGCAATTAAATCATTTATGAAACTTAAATTATATACTAATGTATTATAAATAAATATGCAATAAATGCATCCTATCACCAACTAATAGATAAAGATAGATCATATCCCATTCAAAAATTGCATTAATTCTGTAGGTTTAATACAGTAATCAAATGATATGCAATAGAGATCGAATAAAATTTTGACAGTATTTTTTCTTAGTTCTCCCATGTAGGAAGAATAAAAGAAAAATATTGTCCAAAATTTTATTCAAAATTCTTAGTATACCATTTGATTACTGTAACTACCTATAAAATTATTTATAATTTTCAAACCATCCAAATTGGACAATCAATTGATCATTGTACATAATTTTCTCATCCATATAATTATATATAATTGTATGGATGTCAGAGATTATGTACACTAATCAATTGATGGGTCTATCATTATGCAATGAAATAAATAAAAGCAACAAGATATAAACATCCAAAAATTATTATCCAATAAATTCTACAACATGAATTACATTCATAAATAATTAAGGATGAGCAACAGTTGTAGATCCGATCTCTTGCGCAAACCTAGATTTTAATCCAAAAATCTAAAAGAAGAATGAAGTAGATGATGGCGGCACCTTAGAGCTTAAAGTTAGAACCTTAAAGAGACATATCAAATTCTATTCTCACCCATCGAGCCGACTCGCTTAGAAGCCAAGTCGGCTCCATGCCTGAGACATCCAGCTTGGGTCCTCCCCCAGCTAATTCGATCTCGACCCGAGCTAGCTCGACTGCAAATTCGAGCTGGCTCGACTGTGTACCATCCCTTGTTCTTGGCTGTCTCCACCCTCCTCTCATCTTTTCGACTACCCATCTCCCACTCAATCTCCATCGTCAGTGAGGTCGAACCCCCTCCCTGATCCCTCTCTCTCTCTCTCGATCTTATCCCTCGCTGGCGAGGCCGGACCTCCTCCCTCCCTCTCTCCCTCTCTCGATCTTCCTCACTAGTGACAGTGGCAAGGCCGAACCCCTCCCTCCCTCTCTTACTCTCTTGATCTCCTTCGTCGATGAGGTCGGACATCCTCCCTCCCTCTCTCTCTCGATCTCCCTCATCGACAATGGTGGCAAGGCCAGACCCCCTCTCTCCCTCTCTCCCTCTCCCTTTCTTAGTTTCGCATCTCGAAATCAGGTTCGAATACCCAGAATATATTAGGATCCGGATCTGGTACTTCAAGTATGGACTCATTGGGTATTCGGATTCGGATCCAGTACCAGTAATTAAAATTGGATCTTGATCTGAATATCCAGATTTTGATTTGAACCCAACCCATTGATAGGTCTAGCCTAGTGATTAATAAATAATACTATAAAATTAAAATAAAAAATATACCTACAACTATAGAAAGGAGGTCGCACCGAAAGCTTCGAGGATCGTTGGTGACGGCATTGGAGGAAGATAATGGTGCTAGAGGTAACCTGTGAAACAATAGCAAGATAGTGATATAGAAAGAGAAAGAGAAAAGAGAGAGAGGGAGAGGGGGCTCGAAGGCACCTGATGGGGAGGCTAGGGATTGGGATGGCAGGGTGGTGGCTGGGGATGGGAGGGCGGGCGGCGGCGGTCGGGGATGGAGGGGGCCAGGAGCGCACGGTCGGGATGGGAGGAAGGGTGGCGACGGTCGGGGATGGGGAGGATGGGTGATGGCGACTGAAGATGGGGTAGGGGGGCGGGCCGTGACTGGCGATGGGAGGGCAGGGGGGCGACCAGGAGGGCAATGGTGGCGGCCGGGATTGAGAGGGTGGGGGCGAGCAGCCATGATAGGGGATGGGGCGGGCGGGGGGCGGGCGGTCGTGGCTGGGGATGGGTAGAATTTCACCGACGACGAAGAGGGAAAAAGAGAGAGAGAGCGCACATGGAAGAGAAAAAAAATTAGAGATTTTTAACCTAACCTAAGACAACAATTTTTGAACTGCTGCCGTAGATCTATGGTAGTAGTTATAATAAACTGCTTAATAGATCTACGGTAGTAGTTTATAATCGCTGCCATAGATCTATAGCAGCAATTTTTAGTAACCGCTACCGTAGGTTGAAAATAATTTTTTTTATTTTTTTTAAATATTATATAATTTTAAAATTTAATGTTCATCTTCACCATTCATTATCTAAATAATTACCATTAGAGTATTATTACAAAAGATCATCTCGATCCGATGGCCCTAGTTTCATCGATCAGAAAAATTTGATTTCGACGATCATAAATGATGATGCGATGACTGATAGATGGAGACCTTCGATCAGTTTAAAAATCTGCAATGATGATCTCGATGATATTTATAGCATACTATCAAAATTTTACTTCAATCAAATATCATTATCATGGTCAATTTAGTATGAAATGATTTTAGCCATTAAATTAGAAATAAGCGATTAAAGGGCTAAATAGTATTCGATTACGAGATAATTTTTTAGTTAAATGATCTTTGCTATAATTTTAATTATTTTATATGATAATAATCATAAAATTTAAATCATTTTTATATGAACTATTCATGTTAAATAGATATTGCAAAAGTACGAGCATATATATAACAACCAATAGAGTTTAAGAATGATTATCATGTGACATATAGTTTTAGATTGTTCTTAGTCTCATAAGTTAAATTTTATAATCATCACCATAAAAAATGATTAAAATAGTAGTCAAGATCATTTATAAAAAAAATTATCTCATAATCGAACACCATTTGATCCTTTGATCACTCGTTTATCATTTAACAGTCAAAATTAACCTATACTAAATTGACCAAGATAACGATATTCAATTGAAGTAAAACTTTGATAGTATGCTATAAACATAACTAAAATCATCATTACAGATTTTCAGATCTAGCGAAGGTCTCCATCTATCAGATCATCGTATCATCATTCATGATCGTCGAAATCAATTTTTTTTGATCGATGAAGTTAGGACCATCAGATCGAGGTGATCTTTTGCAATGATACTCTAATGATAATTATTTAGATAATGAATTATGAAGATGAGTATTAAATTTTAAAATTATATATTATTTAAAAAAAAATAAAAAAAAAATATATTACAGTGGTTACAAATAACTACTACCATAGATCGACGTATAGCAGCGGTTACAAGGAACCATTGCTATAGGTCTGACATATGGCATCGATTACAAAAAATCACTGCTATAGATCGGACCTATGATAGCGGTTACAAAAAATTACTATCATAAATCAGACTATGGCAGCAGTTTGTTGTAACCGCTGCTATAGGTCAGACGTATAGTAGTGGTTCCTTGTAACCGCTACCGTAAACTCTACTGCAGTAGTTTTGAAAATCGCTGCCATAGTATGTACTGTCGTAGGCTCTTTTTGTAGTAGTGCATGGAGCTTATATCTGAATCCTCTAAGCAATCGCCCCATATACCAAAGGATAACCTCCCGTACATGAGGGATATCAATCTCCTAAATATCAAAATCATGCTACAAAAATAATGTACAATATATAAAAAATTATATTTAGTTACCTACAAATGATCGAGGAGGATATGTTGCTGTGGCCTTGTAACTTTGTGCCAAATAATGTATCAGAAGAGCGTACGAACGAATAATAATACCTACCTCACAAACATATAGATCCCTAATGTGGCGCTCTACTAGTATAATATATCTTGATGGGATGACAACCCTCATCCTCTCTCCGAGATGTGCCCTCCACTCCTCCCGCTTCTCATTTCTAGCGGCTCCACGTATCCGCCTAATAATAGTATCAGTAGCTGCAGTAAAATATAAAGCTTAAAATCAGTTATTTATACATGATAAAAATTTAAAATAAATATAATATAAAAAAATATAATATATAAAAATAACTTATGGTAGGAGATGATATGCTTGCCTCATCAATAGTATGTTGCTGAGATGAAGAGGTACTGACATCTCCATATCGATCCCTTCATTAGATCATCCTCCTAGTGGCATAGCTTAAAATCAGCTATTTATAAATGATAAAAAACTAAAGTAAATTAAATATAAAAAATTATAATATATAAAATCAAATTGGACTGGCTAATGTGACCACCTAGTCATCAGAAGATCGTTGCTGAGAAGCTGATGCACTGGCATCTCCTCATATAAGCCCCGGGGTTGTCCTCTTGGTGCCATGTTTGTATCAAATAATATATTAGAGATAATATAATATTGATAAAAATTACATCAATACTAAATGATATATGAAATTTAAAACATATGAGTTTCTTGAAAAATTATATATTATCAATCAATGTTTGTATCTTCATCAGGAGGATTATTGACATCTTCATCATCATAATTCACCAATGTATAATCTTTCTCATCATCATTTATGAAATTATCATCATTGTCATCATAATCCTCCGACATATTTAGATTTAATTCATTAACATTAATATTATCGAATTGCACATCATCCCTAATCAAAAAAGATGTGCTTCCAATGTTGGCACTGTACTGTCCCAAGTCAGTTATATTATGTTCCTCTTGAAAGAAATCCCCATCTATTTCTATCTCGAAATGAATATCTATGTCATAAACACCCCTTGGTATAATCCTTTATACAATATGTCATTTACCCTTATATCTCATATCTTTTAGGTATAATACCTGCTTTGCCTGACTAGCAAATATAAAAGGATCCAATTGGTACCATATTCTTGTAAAGTTGATGCTTGTAAAGTATGCATCTTTATGAATACTCATCCTATTATTGCTGATATCCCACCATTGACATTTAAATAGGTAAACAAATCTTTTTGACCCATATCTTAACTATATAATATCGGAAAGGATATCATAATATTCAATCTCATTGTGTCCATCGATTTTCAATATCAAAATTTCACTATTTTGAGTCCGTCGCTGCATATCAAGCTCCCTTGTATGAAATTGCATACCACCAACAATACATGAGCTATAACATGAAACCCTAGGATCGAGATGGCATGCCAAATCATATAATTTTTTGGTTGCACCATCTTCTTTATTATGATACATTAACATCATCTACAACAATATGCACATAAGTTAAAATAAATTAGACTTTATATACATTACATATAATAAAAGGTTGAATAAAACTATTATTATGCTTACACGTTGTCTAAACCAAGCTGCGAACTTCGTTCAATATCGTCCCTCGATATCTCTATTATTTTGTTACAATAATACATCTCTATGCTCTCTATAATAAATAAATACTTATTATTTATTTTACCTCATGAAAAGTATATAATGTTGATTATGTAAAGAAACTTACTCCATAAAATGATAGATTTCTTTGCAATTATTTGGTATATAGAAATGTGCCAACTCGCACTTTTCTATGTTCATATATTTGTACTTTCTTTCACTAATAGGATGAATATTAATCTTGAAAATAGATAATATAAATTCAATATCGGCCCACACCCTATCTACACTACGCTCTTCATGATTGAATCGTGTTTTCACATCATCAAGGTACATCGAACAGAATGTGAGACACTCTATGGAGATATATGATTCCATAATTGATCCTTCCGGATGTGCCTTATTTTGCACATATTATTTTAACTTATACAAGAATCTACACATATAAAATGATAAAAAATATATAATTATTTTTTTGTTATGATTGTAAATTAAGTAAAGAAATCAATTTTTTTGTAATATTATTACCATTCAATAGGATACATTCATCGGTATTGAACTAGCCTGACAAGCAAAGCCTCCATTGGAAGGTGAACCACCAAGTATACCATAATATCGAAAAATGATGATGAAATTTTTTTTTCTAGCTTACACAGCAATAGGGCAATATCTTATTGAAATTTCTCAAGTATATCAACTTGGAGTTTTCAACAATATAATTTTTGAAAGAAAATACTCAATTTATTAAGTGCATTCTGCACCTCTATGGTGGAAAAACTATGCATCATAATAAGTATAAAATGCTACAACATAATATGAGAGTCGTGACTCTTCATACCCGAGATACTGCCATTTTTCAAGTTCACATGGCTTTAAATATTGAAGGCAAAACAATCAAAAAACTTTATGATTTTTAACCACTCATAGAAATTTTTTTCTCATCACCATACAATGTATAACTTATAGTTGACATTAAAAATTTTTCACCATCACGGGGCACCAAGTGCAACTCATGCCATATTCCCATTCTTTCCAAGTCTAGCCGAGAATTTAGATTATCTCTTATTTTTTCTTTGATGTTAAGAAGTATCTCGATAACATTATCACAAATATTCTTCTCAATGTGCATAACATCCAAATCATGACAATGTAGGAAATATTGCCAATAAGGTAATTCAAAAAATATACTTCGCTTCATCCAGTTCAACTCTAATTCTTTACATTTTCGCTTACGACCTCAGAAACTTTACCAAATTTAACACTACGATGGCCTCTAGTTGTGCCAATATGTCATCTCTGCTCATCATACAAGATGGCCCACGCATCTCTGACTTTATATTAAAGCATCGATTCTGACGAGTTCTCCAAGAATGATTAGATAGTAAAAACTTGCGATGACCCATATAGATAATTTTTCTTTCATGCTTCAGTCCAATGGAGCAGCTATCATCGTTGCAAATTGGACATGTCAAATATTTTTTTGTGCTCCATCCAGATAGGTTGCCATATGCCAAAAAATTATTAATTATCCATATTATCATCGCATGCAATCGAAAATTTTTTTTATTAACTGAATCGTATGTTACAACACCAATCTCCCAAAGTTCTCTCAATTCATTGATTAAGGGTCGCAGATAAACATCTATCTCATTACCTAGAGCTCTAGGTCTAGGAATAAGCAATGATAAAAATATTATTGGGGATAAACCCCACTCTCGCCGAAGTCCGGTCTAATGCCTAGCCTAATGCAACTGATGATCACGGAAGAGCTTCAACCAAAAATTCTCTTTCCAGCAGCGGAACTCATTTGGTGGCCGAACTCCACCAGCAGCCGAATCCAACCGAACTCTATGGGAGTCGAACTCCCTCTAGATCCTCCTTCGGTCGGGCTTCTACGAGAGCCGAACTTCCTCCGGACCATCCTTCGATTGGACTTCTATGGGAGCCAAACTCCCTCTGGATCCTCCTTCGGTCGGACTTCTGTGGGAGCCGAACTTCCTCCAGAATTCTTCTTCAGTCAGATTCCTCCAGGAGTCGATCTCCTTTCGGATTACTCCTACAGTCGAATTCCTTCAGGAGCCAAACTTCTTCTACAACTCTTCTTTAGCCAAATTTCTTCTTCAACCAGATTCCTCTAGGAGCCAAACTCCTTTCGGATCACTCCTGCAGTCGAACTCCTCTAAGAGTCGAACTCCTCCCGGATGATCTCCTCCTGATGCATTCCCTTTAGGAGTCTGAACACCACTAAAATTGATGTATGATAAAGCTCTTCACTGACCAATGCCTTCTTTCTCTGAGCTATAGCTATTAAATCTCGACCATCAGTCTACTACAGACATTGTCCTCCTCCGTGACAAACTCCATCAGACCTCGAGCGACCCACAACCGGACGATATGGCTGTCACTATCAGCCTGACGATGCCTTCTTCTCCGTATCGAATTTCATGCGACCTCAAGCGGCCCACTACCAAACGGTATGGCCGTCACCATCAATCAAGCTTCATCTATAAAAAAGATCCTTCAGATACGTTTTTTCTAAGCTCTCTTCTCTTTCCCAAAATTTTGTTAAACTCTTTCCTGAGCACTCCATTTCTATTGGCCAGAAGAGCTGACTTGATCGTCGGAGGGTCCTATCAGAGCTACCACCATCAACTCTAGACAGAACTTTATTTTGCAGATCACCGACGGCGACCTCATCCTTCTCTACTCCTGTTCGATCTAGCATCAATCAGATTCTGCACTAATAGAATTGACGCTGGAGGAAGGGAACTCTATTTTTGAGGTACCTTTGTTCTTAAAGGAGTGCTCAGTCGATCTGCCGATCTTCTCCTTCAAGGATCATCTCCATCCTCCTCGATCCCAAGAAATGTCTTTAAAGAAGGTGGCTATCTGAAGATCTACCGCTTCCACCATCAGGTTTGAATCGGATCGATGTGTTCCTACTCCATCGTCGGTGCCTCAACCGCCACCTCCATCGATGGTCATGGTAGATCCAGAGCAGTTTAACCTACTGATGCAGTGGATTCAGGATCTCATCAAAATGGTGCAGGCCATATGACAGCCTCCGATGGTGATTTCATCAGAAAATCCACCATCAGGATGTCAGGAACCAACCTTAAGGTAGAGCATTTGGCCTAGCATACCTATCGCCCTTAAAAAAGAGAAATAGAGAGCAGAAGTTTTTCCCTCAGAAGATTTCACAGAAGAGCGAAATGAAGTTCGACCGTGCTCACGAACTCCCTCCGAGTGCAAGCGAGGCCGAACTCCCCTTCTTGCTTGTCATCAAAGAAGCTCTGACAAAAGGACATGAAGTTCTCCCCCCAAGAGGTTTCATAGGAGAGCGGAATGAAGTTCAGCCATGCTCATAGACTCCCTCCGAGTGCAAGCGAGGCTGAACTCTCCCTCGAGCTCATCATCAAAGAAGGCCCGACAAAAGGACATGAAGTTCTCCCCCAAGAGATTTTATAGGAGAGCGGAATGAAGTTCGACCGTACTCACGGACTCCCTCTGAGCACAAGTGAGGCCAAACTCTCCCTCGAGCTCATCATCAAAGAAGCATCGACAAAAGGACACAAAGTTCTCCCTTAGGAGGTTTCACAAGAGGATCGAATGAAGCTCTGCCATGCTCACCGACCCTCCCCCCCAAGCGTAAGCGAGCCCGAACTTCTTCTTGAGCTCGTCATCAAGGAAGTCCTGATAGAAGGATGCGAAGAAGTCCTTCCCTCAGAAGGTTTTACAACTACGACCTATCAATGCTCCATAGATGCCGACCTGATGCAAGCAAATGGCGATACCGCATCCAGAACAACCAATGAGGAACCACAAGGAGATCGACCACCTCCCGACATCATCAACACTATCTCTGGGGGACTTAGTACTTTGGTGAGCTACCATCTCTTAACCTCAAAATCAAAAAAAGCTTGTCCCAAATTGAAAAGGCCCATATGAAGCAGAGGAGGTCGTCCGGTCTGAAATTTATCGCTAGAAGGATCTCGGAGGAACAACGCTCCCACGACCTTGAGACTCGAAGAGTCTGAGAATGTACTACTGATAATTTTATTTTAATAAAATTCCTTCATTTCAACATTATCATTTTTTGGTACAAAAATTATCTGATGATAGGGAAGAAGCAATCAATAGTGGTCATATTAGGAATAGGAGGAGAACCTCATCCTAACATAAGCAAGTCGAAGGCCTCATTCATTTTAGACGAGATGAAGGGAGAGGCCCTGACAACGACCCTTATGTGTCCCCACAGTCTGTTAGAAATAGGAAGAGAATCTCATCCTAACATGAGCAAAGTCGAAGACCTCATTCATTTTAGATGAGATGGGGGGAGAGGCTCTGACAATGATCCTGATGTGCCCCCATAGCCCATTAGGAACAGGAGGAGAACCTCATCCTAACGAGAGTAAAGTCAAAGGCCTCGTTCATTTTAGATAGATGGAGGGAAAGGTCCTGACAACTGCCCTTATATACCCCCATGGCTCGTTAGGAATAGAAGGAGAACCTCATCCTAATGAGAGCAAAGTCGAAGGTCTCGTTCAATTTAGACAAGATGGAGGAAGAGGCCCTGATAATGGCCCTTATGTGCCCCCACAATCCATTAGAAATAGAAGAAAAATCTCGTCCTAATGTGAGTAAGATCGAAGATCTCGTTCATTTTAGACAGAACGAGAGGAAAGGCCCCAACAATGGTCCTATTATGCCCGACAACAACGAAAGATGAGATCTCCTCCGAGCTTCAAAGTCTACATCGATAGAAGATAAAATCTCTTTCGACCTCGATTGCTGAAGATAAGATCTCCTCCGAACTCTAAAGTCTACATCGGCAGGAGATAAGATCTCCTTCAACCTCGGTTGCTGGAGATAAGATCTCTCCCAAGCTTTACCTTCAACCTCGGTTGCTGGAGATAAGATTTTTTTCGAGCTTCTACGTCGGTAGGAGATAAGATCTCCTTCAACCTTGACTTCTGGAGATAAGATCTCCTTTGGGCTCCACCTTCGATCTCGATTACTGGAGATAAGATCTCTTCCGAGCTTCAGAGTCTACGTCGATAGGAGATAAGATCTTCTTCAACCTCGACTGCTGGAGATAAGATCTCCTCCAAGCTTTACCTTCAACCTCGATTGCTGGAGATAAGATCTTCTCTAAGGTTTATATTGGCAAGAGATAAGATCTCCTTTAACCTCGGCTACTGAAGATAAGATCTCCTCCAGGCTCCATCTTCAATCTTGATTGCTGGAGATAAGATCTCCCCTAAGCTTCTACATCAACAGGAGATAAAATCTTCTTCGACCTCGACTGCTGGAGATAAAATCTTCTTCGAGCTTCAGAGTCTACGTCGGTAGGAGATAAGATCTCCTTCAACCTCAATTGCTGGAGATAAGATCTTCTCCGAGCTCCACCTTTAACCTCGACTGTTGGAGATAAGATCTCCTCCGAGCTCCTACATCAATAGGAGACAAGATCTCCTTCAGCCTCGACTGCTGGAGATGAGATCTCATCCGAGCTCCTACGTCAATAGGAGACAAGATCTCCTTTAGCCTCGACTGCTAGAGATGAGATCTCTTCTGAGCTTCTACATCAACAGGAGATAAGATCTTCTTCAACCTTGGTTGCTGGAGATAAGATCTCCCTCGAGCTCCACCTTCAACCTTGGCTAGAGATAAGATATCTCCCGAGCGCCTGAGCTTCAACCTCGGCTAGAGATAAGATCTCTCCCAAGCACATCAGAGCTTCTACGTCAATAGGAGATAAGATCTCCTTCAACCTCGACTAGAGATAAGATCTCTTCGAGCATCCGAGCGTCAATCTCGGCTAGAGATAAGATCTCTTTCGAGTGCCCGAGCTTCAATCTCGACTAGAGATAAGATCTCTCCCGAGCATCCAAGTCAACCTCGGCTAGAGATAAGATCTCTTCTGAGTGCCCGAGCTTCAACCTCGACTAGAGATAAGATCTCTTTCTGAGCGTCCGAGCTCCTACGTCAATAGAAGATAAGATCTCCTTCAACCTCGACTGTTAGAGATAAGATCTCTCCCAAGCTTCTACATCAATAGGAGATAAGATCTTCTTCAACCTCGACTAGAGATAAGAATCTCTCTCTAGTGTTTCGAGTCAACCTCGACTAGAGATAAGATCTCTTCCAAGCTTCAAAGTCTTCCTCAACTGAAGATAAGATCTTCTTCAATCTCGGCTGCTAAAGATAACATCTCCTCCGAGCTCCATCTTCAACCTCGGCTAGAGATAAGATCTCTCCCGAATGCCCGAGCTTCAACCTCAGCTAGAGATAAGATCTTTTTCGAGCATCCAAGTCAACCTCGGCTAAAGATAAGATCTCTCTCGAGCGTCCGAGCTTCAACCTCGGCTAGAGATAAGATCTCTCTCGAGCATCCGAGCTCCGATGTCAATAGGAGATAAGATCTCCTTCAACCTCGACTGGAGATAAGATCTCTTTCGAGCGTCCCAAGTCTACACCAACAAGAGATAAGATCTTCTTCAACCTCGGCTAGAGAAAAGATCTCTTTCGAGCATCCGAGTCAACCTTGGCTAGAGATAAGATCTCTCTCGAGCGTCTTAGTCAACCTTGGCTAGAGATAAGATCTCTTTCGAGCTTCAAAATCTTCCTCAGTAAGAGATAAGATCTCCTTCAATCTTGATTGCTGGAGATAAGATCTCCTTCGATCTCCACCTTCAACCTCAACTAGAGATAAGATCTTTTTCGAGCTTCAAAGTCTTCTTCAATAGGAGATAAAATCTTCTTCGACCTCGGCTGCTGGAGATAAGATCTCCTTCGAGCTTTAGAGTCTACGTTGGTAGGAGATAAAATCTCTTTCAACCTTGGCTGTTGGAGATAAAATCTCCTCCGAGCTTTACCTTCAACCTCGACTGCTGGAGATAAGATCTCTTCCGAGCCTTTACATCAACAGGAATAAAATCTTCTTCGACCTCGGCTGGAGATAAGATCTCCCCCGAGTTTCAATTACGACGTTAACTTTGACTAGAGATAAGATTTCCCCCAAGATTCAACCTAAGCTGGTGCAAAGCCCTAAAGAAAACTTCGACAGTCATCCCTTTTTGTACTCCCTTCTTTCAAGTTTTGAACTTAGGAGTGGGAAAACTATTATTGGGGATAAACCCCGCTCCCATCGAATTTCGGTCTGATGCCTAGCCTAATGCAACTGGTGATCATAGAAGAACTTCAACCGAGAGTTCTCTCCCCAGCAGTCGAATTCATTCGATGGCCGAACTCCTCCAGCGGTCGAACCCAATCGAACTCTATGGGAGCCGAACTCCCTCTAGATCCTCCTTCAGTTGGGCTTCTATGGGAGCCGAACTCCCTTCGGATCCTCCTTCGGTCGGGCTTCTACGGGAGCCAAACTTCCTCCAAAATTTTTCTTCAACCAAATTCCTTTAGGAGCCAAATTTCTTTCGGATTGCTCCTACAGTCGGATTCCTCCAAGAGCCGACCTCCTTCCAGATTGCTCTTATAGTCGGATTCCTCCAGGAGCCAAACTCCTTTCAGAACTGTCCTTTAGCTAAATTTTTCTTCAACTAGATTCCTCCAAGAGCCGAACTTCTTCCGGATCGCTCCTACAGTCGAACTTCTCTAAGAGCCGAACTCCTTTCGGATGATCCCCTCCTGACGTATTTTCTTTAGGAGTCCGAACTCCACTGAAATTGATGTATGATGAAGCTCTTCACCGATCAATGTCTGCTTTCTCCGAGCTACGACTACTAAATCTCGATGAATGATCGCCATCATTCTACTACAGACATCGCCCCCCTCCGTGACAGACTCCATCGAATCTCGAGCGATCCACTATCGGACAATATGGCTGTCACTATCAGCTTGATGATGCATTCTTCTTCATATCGAACCCCACGTAGCCTCGAGCAGCCCACTATCAGACGGTATGGTCGTCACCATTAATCAAGCTCCGTCTTTAAAAAAGATCCTTTAAATACGTTTCTCTAAGCTCTAAGCTCTCTTCTCTTCCCCAAAACTCTGTCGAACTCTTTTCTAAGCACTCCATTTTTTTTGGCTAGAAGAGCTGACTTGATCGTTGGAGAATCCTACCGAAGCCACCACCGCCGACTCTGAATAGGACTTTCTTTTATAGATCACTGATAAGTGGTAAAAATATACTAATAAAAGTATTAAATTATAAAATAAATTAATTTATTTTATTATAAATTAATACTTTTATTAATCTTATATAGAAAAGAAAGCTACCAATATAAAGATCTTATTTTTTTGATTCTGATGAAAAAAATTTCAGGCAAAATGGACTTCAAACGAGCCCAGAATTGAATTTCAAAAAAAAAAAAAAATCACCGATGCAACGCTGACATCAGGATGACGTCAGCATTTTTCACGGTGCACGGTGGACCACCTGAAGGGTATTTCAAGAATTTCATAGCAAAAGGCGTGCTCTGATTGGCTGAAGAATGCGGTGGTCCATGCAACATCGAGCTCGCGCATGGTCCATGGAGGATAATTTGGGAATTCTGGCTGATCCAACGGACGGTTTTCACTGAAGCTTGATCGGATGGCCAAAAAGAAGGCACTGATGGACGGCATCCGCAGCTTCCGATCGAGATCCAATGGTTGAGATTCATTCCGACGTTAAACAATAGATTAGAAGGCTTCTTTCAACGCGATCGGACGGCCCAGATTTGATCCAACAGTTGATCCAATGGCTGATATTAAATTCAACTTGATCTGGATTATTTTAAGAGATTTTTAAGTGGTTTTTGGACCGTTTGATCAATATCTAACGGCCAAAATTATTTAGATCTTAATTTGAGTTATTTTAGGAGTCTTAAACTTAGTTTTTGATGAATTTTGGGGGGGAAATCAAACTCTTTATCTATAAAAAAGAGTTTATTATCGTGAAAAAAAAAAGAGAGAGACGGGGAGAAAGAGAGAGAGGGAGAAAGAGAGAGAGCGAGAAAGAGAGAGGAGAGAGATAAAAAAAGAAGTGATTTATGAGAAAATCAAAAAAAGAATTTTTGATTTTTCTTCGACGATCAAGACATCGATCAAGGAGCCTCTTCTTCTTCACCAAGTTCTCCACATCAAGAGCAGCAGACAATCAATTTCAACAATCAAATAGTCTAATTTCTCTATGCTTTTTTATTTTATTTGCTATTTTTGAACTTGTTATCATGAACTAAATTTTATTTTACTAAGGCTAAGGTGTAGCCACTCTTTTGATGCAATATTCAGTATGATTTATTTTTAAATTTTATTCATGAGGAGTATATAAATCTGATCTTAATGCTTTTAGATTACTGGCCATCTTCTAATTGATCTGATGAACATAGATGTTACGGACCAAGTACATCTATGTTAATGCTTCTTGATTATATACCTTGTATTATGAATCAAATTAGAATTCATATGCATGCAAAAATTTTAGTGCGCTTTGGACGCAGCGTATTTTAATTAGAGGGTTTCACAAAATCTAATGCATTAATATTTATTTAAATTACACCTGGACCAAAGGATAATTAATAAATATTAATAGTTTTGCTATGCCTGGACCAAAGGATAGTGAATAAATTAGGAGACTCCACCGTCACATGAAATAAAATTAATCTAAAAACCTGAATATTGTATTGACTGAGTTGGTGAACCGATTGCCTTAGTAATCCATTGCTCTTGAGTTTAAAACCCTAATAATTTACACTCTCTCTATTTAATTAAAAACTTTTAATTATTTTTTTTATTTTTTTTAATTTCTTATTCTCATAAATCGATCTTCTAAATAAAGCATAGGAAAGAGCTTTTCAGTACTTATTTTTCAATCCTCTAGGGACGATACTCTACTCATTCACTTTATTACTTGATCGACTGGTGCACTTGCCATAGCTATAAATTAGCACGCATCAAGTTTTTGGCATGCCGTTGTCGGGGATTGTGTCTAAAATAATATTAAAATTTTGATCCTAGCTTTACTTTAGAAATTTATTTTTAATTTTTATTATTAAAAAAAAAAAATTTAGTGCATGACACATACTGGACATAGTAACTTACTACCTTTAGATCCAGAAATTGAAAGAACCATTAGAAGACTACAACAAGAGAAGAAACATGGCAGCTGAAGATCCTAACGACATCAATCTAGGAGTTGGATATGGCGATCTGAAGGACAGCATGAAGCTATTCGACCAGTACATCATCCATTAAATGATTACATCACACCATCTATAGTCGATGCAGCTTCGAGCATCAGGAGACCGCCTGTACGAGCAAACAACTTCGAAATAAAATCGACGATGATCCAGATGATTCAATCAACTGTCCAATTCAGTGGACACATGCATGATGATCCGAATGCCCATATTTCTAATTTTCTTGAACTTTGCGATACTTTTAAAATTAATGGGGTGTCGGATGATGCTATTAGATTAAGGTTATTTCCTTTCTCTTTATGGGATAAAGCTAAAAATTGGCTTCATTCTCTTCCTGCAGGTTCTATCACAACTTGGGATGTCCTAGCCCAAAAATTCTTAGCCAAGTACTTTCCACCTTTCAAAACTGCTAAGATGCATAACGATATCACTTCTTTTATGCAGATGGATATGGAGACACTATATGAGGCTTGGGAGCATTTCAAGGAACTACTGAGGAGATGTCCACATCATTAACTATCCGTATGGCTTCAGGTACAAACTTTCTATAATGGTTTATCTCCTACTAATCGATCTATGATTGATGTAGCAGCAGGAGGAACCATTAATCAAAAAATGGAGGAAGAAGCTTTCGATCTGATCGATGAGATGGCATCAAATAGCTATCAATGGCAGACAGAGCATATGATGCCAAAAAGACTAGCAGCTGTGCAGGGAGTAGATTGCGTGCCAACCTTACTAGCTGAAATTGCAGCCCTTAGAGCCGAAGTCAACAACTTAAAGGGAACAGCTATGCATGTTCAGAGCATTACTTGTGACCTATGTGGAGGAGGACACGATACGAGCAATTGCCAGACAGGTAATCCTTTTGCTAAAACAACTGATACAGCTAATTATATTGAAAATTTTTTCAGGCCGCAACAAAATAATCCCTACTCCAACACATACAATCAAGGGTGGAGGCAGCACCCAAATTTCTCATGGAGCAATCAAAATGCAGCACAACAGCCACCCCCAGGATTCCAAGTACCTTGAAAAGAAGTCCAACATGGAAGAGCTGATGGTCAAATTTATGCAAAACCAAGAAGCAACTATAAAAAATTTGGAAGCCAAACTTAGACAGGACCAAACAGCAGCAATTCGAAACTTGGAGATGCAAATAGGTCAAATGGCTAAGATAATCTCTGAAGAGACCTCAAGGATCCTTGCCAAGCAATACGGAGACAAATCCAAGGGAAGCAAGTCAATGCTATCACCCTAAGAAGTGGTACAAAGCTGGAGGAGCCACATCAGAAGAATGAGACTGAAGAGCCAACTACAAATAAAGGAACCATCAACTCAAAATTTTCATCAGTCACCAAAACAACCAGCAGATGGATGGTCTCCAGGTATACGATTTGCTGATCCAAATGTGAAGCCCTATGTGCCGCCACTACCATTCCTAGAGAGACAAATACAGCATCCAGATAAGGAAATTTTCTAACTTTTTCAAAATTTTAAAGAATTTACATATTAATATTCCTTTTGTAGATGCTATTACTCAAATGCCCAGGTATGCCAAGTTTCTCAAAGAAATCTTAACAAATAAGAAAAAGCTGAAGGAGCATGAGAGAATAAATTTGAATGAAGAATGCTCAGCAATACTTCAAAATAAATTACCACAGAAGCTTAAAAGATCTCAGGAAGTTTTACTATCCCCTGCATTATTGGTGATTGTAGTTTTGATAAAGTTTTATGTGATTTAGGAGCAAGCATAAATCTCATGCCTTTTTCTATTTTCAGGAAGCTGGGTCTAGGAGAACCAAAGCCTACCACTATTACTCTTCAATTAGCCGATAGATCCATTAAATATCCAAGAGGTATAGTGGAGGATGTCTTGGTAAAGGTAAACAAGTTTATTTTTCCTATTGATTTTATTGTTCTTGATATGGAAGAAGATTATGATGTACCCCTTATTTTAGGGAGACCCTTTTTAGCTACTTGGAGGAGCTTTAATAGATGTTCAACAAGAAAAAATTAATTCTTAGAGTCCAAGACGAACAAGTTACTTTTAATGTTTTCAAAGATACTAAACAAACTGATGATAATCAAACTTATTTTCTAATTGATATTATTGACAATCCATTATATGAGAATTCTGTAGAAAATAGGTTTGAGACTACAAAAGCGAGCAATGTCAAATTGAAAGAAGGACTTCGATCAAACATGAAAGTATTCCAATTGAAGTGGCACCAGATTGATCCACTTTAGAACTCAAAGAAAGTCAAGCTGAAGACTATAAATCAGAACTACTAGATAGGTTGTTTCTTTTCTTTTTAGTTTTGATCATTTTTCTTTTCTTTTATTTTTTAGTAATTTGTTGTTGCTCTTTTACTGCTCTGGTGTGTATTTTCAATTTTGCAGAAAAATCAATGAGAACTCAAGCAAAATTTCAAAGCTCCAAAGAACCAGACTGAACCAAATCAGGTGTATTCCTTCCTATCCTTTATTGCATCCCTTTATTTTTCTTTCTCCTTTAAGACAATGTAGAATAAGTTAAAAAAAAAAAAAAATCATGTGTCAAGAAGAAAATCTTGAGCAAGATAGAACTGGATAAGTGATAAAAGATAGAATTATTTGCTAATGAATGTAATGAGTTAAAGAAGTAGATTAGTTGGTCAACTTTTAGCAGCCTACTTAGGTCATTAAAAGATTATTAGCACTTTTTAATTGCACATGCACACTAACAAGGCAAAGTAGGTATTGATTATAAGGCCAACTGAGGATTCAATTATCACTGAAAATTGATAATTAATATACATTCTAATCAAAAAAACTTGAATTTAAGGAAAGAGCTACCTGCCTATAAATAAAGTGCAAAAGACAGAGTATATGTGGATTGCCCAAAGCCTAGTAACTGGGTCTCTGCACCTAGGTCAAGTGTGAAAATTCACGTAAAATGGTGAAGGAAAGGCCAGGATGCTCAGCACAGTAAAAAAAAAAAAAAAAGAAAAAAAAAAGAAAAGCAGTGTGAAAGCTACCTTAATTCATGAGTATAAAATTGAGAATGTATAGAAAATTGACCAAAATAGGTGATAAGAGAGGATACTTTTATTCTTTTAATTTAATACTGAAATGCTAAAGTTAGTCATCACGAACACAAGTGCTATAGATCTTTGATGTACTCTAAGAAAGTTTTTAATTGTATTGACTGAAAAATTTGCTTCTGAAGCTCAATGCTTAGTTAGCAGTATTTTCTAAACTTTTTGACCTTTAATCCTAGATTTTATCTTTGTGATGGATAATCTTATTGAAATATGGTATTAAATAAAACATATTGCTAAGGGACTAGCAATGACTAAGTTGGGGGGTGTGATAAGTGGTAAAAATATACTAATAAAAGTATTAAATTATAAAATAAATTAATCTATTTTATTAGAAATTGATATTTTTATTAATCTTATGTAGGAAAGAAGGCTACCAATGTGAAGATCTTATTTTTCTGATTCAGATGAAATAAATTTCAGGCAAAATGGACTTCAAACGAGCCCAGAATTGAAATTTCAAAAAAAAAAAAAAATTCGGTTCAAACCGGTTCAGAAAATCGGTTCAGCGGTTCGGCCCAGTTCGACCGAAATGCAGACCGACCTATCGATGCAATGTCAGATGATGTCATTTTTCGCGGTGCACGATGGACCATCTGAAGGGTAATTCGAGAATTTCACAGCATAAAGCGCGCTCTGATTGGCTGAAGAATGCGGCGGTCCACGCAACATCGGGCTCGCACATGATCTATGGAGGGCAATTTGGGAATTTTGTCTGATCCAACGGGCGGCATTTTCACTGAAGCTTGATCGGACGGTCGAAACAGAAGGCGCTGATGGACGGCATCCGCAGCTCTCCGATCGAGATCCAATGGCTGAGATTCATTCCGACGTTAAACTAAAGATCAGAAGGCTTCTTTCTAACGCGATCGGATGGCCCAGATTCGAATCCAAAGGTTGATCCAATGGCTGGCATATTAAATCCGACTTGATCTGGGTTATTTTAAGGGATTTTTGAGTGGTTTTTGGACCGTTTGATCAACATCTAACGGGCAGAATTACCCAGATCTTAATTTGAGTTGCTTTTAGGGAGTCTTAAACCTAATTTTTGATGGATTTTGGAGGAAATCAAAACTTCTTCATCTATAAAAAAACCTTTACTGTTGTCGTGAAAAAAAAAGAGAGAGAGAGAGAGAGACGAGAGAGAAGAGAGAGAGAGAGAGAGGAGAAAAAGAGAGAGAGAGAGAAAGAGAAAGGAGAGAGATAGAAAAGAAAGAGTGATTTGTGAGAAAATCAAAAAAAGGGTTTTTGATTTTTTTCGACAATCAAGACATCGATCAAGGAGCCTCTTCTTCTTCGCCAAGTTCTCCACATCAAGAGCAGCTGATAATCAATTTCAGCAATCAAACAGTCTAATTTCTCTATGCTTTTTATTTTATTCGCTATTTTTGAACTTATTATCATGAACTAAATTTTCTTTTACTAAGGCTAAGGTGTAGCCACTCTTTTGATGCAATATTCAGTATGATTTATTTTTAAATTTTATTCATGAGGAGTATATAAATCTGATCTTAATGCTTTTAGATTACTGGCCATCTTCTAATTGATCTGATGAACATAGATGTTACGGACCAAGTACATCTATGTTAATGCTTCTTGATTATATACCTTGTATTATGAATCAAATTAGAATTCATATGCATGCAGAAATTTTAGTGCGCTTTGGACGCAGCGTATTTTAATTAGAGGGTTTCACAAAACTTAATGCATTAATATTTATTTAAATTACACCTGGACCAAAGGGTAATTAATAAATATTAATAGTTTTACTATGCCTGGACCAAAGGATAGTGAATAAATTAGGAGACTCCACCGTCACATGAAATAAAATTAATCTAAAAACCTGAATATTGTATTGACTGAGTTGGTGAACCGATTGCCTTAGTAATCCATTGCTCTTGAGTTTAAAATCCTAATAATTTACACTCTCTCTATTTAATTAAAAACTTTTAATTATTTTTTTTATTTTCTTTAATTTTTTATTTTCTTAAATCGATCTTCTAAATAAAGCATAGAAAAAAACTTTTCAGTACTTATTTTCCAATCCTCTAGGGACGATACTCTACTCATTCACTTTATTACTTGATTGACTGGTGCACTTGCCATAGCTATAAATTAGCACGCATCAATCACCGATGGCGATCTCATCCTCCTCCACTCCTGCTTGATTCGGCATCAATCAGATTCTGCACCAACAAATATAAATGGCTCTTTCATATATTTTTATGGTGCAACATTATACGACATTAGCATAACTGGCCACATACTGTAAGCATTTCTCATACTCTCGAATGGATTGAAACCATTAGATGCTAGGCTAAGATGAATGTTGCGTGGGTCACTAGCAAATTGAGGATATTGTTTATTAAATTTTCTCCAAACTATAGAGTCTGTTGCATGACTAATGATGTTATTCTCAGAAATTCTCATCTCATGATGCCATCTCATCGTCTTGATGGTATTCCATGACTGATAAAGTCTTTGAAGTTTTGGTGTTAATAGAAAGTATCTCAAAATCTTGTGAGGCCGCTTCTTATCTTTTTCGAAATCATCAGCATACCTTGACTCACCACATTCTGGGCAACAATCCAAGTATTGATGCTCTTTATAAAATAATGCATAATCATTCTTGCATGCATGTATTGGTGTATAACCTAGTCCAAGTTCATGCATATACTTTTTTGCCTCTGAATATGATTTCGGAAGTTTTCACCATCCGGTAATGCCTCCTTGATTAATTTCAATATAAAGTCAAACGACTTTTGACTCCAACCAAACATGATTTTACCGTGGAGAAGTTTTATCAAGTACTTAAGCATCAAGAATTTCTTATAATTTGGATACAATGACTCCTTGGCATCTCTCATGAGTTTTTCAAAATATCCATCATTTGCATTATCCATACTCTCAGAAGAGTTGTCAAAATATATTCCTTCATATAAATCATCTAACATCTCATTGATGCCAATTGGTTTAGGCTGTTGATCCGTATATTGGTCTCTTACATTCGTAGGTCTACTTTCTCCATGCAAATCCCAAATAGTATACTTTCTATCCATACCCCAATACAACAAGTGCTCCAATGCTGTATCTATAGGCTGGAAGTAATTGTTGTGACATCTCCGATAAGGACATTTACTCTATTAAGATCATCGACTCTTTCTCGTACAAATCTTATAAAATTCATAACACCTTATCGATATTCAAGTAAGATGATAGAGTGAATATTCATCCAACTCTTGTTGATATTTTTCATCTATCCACTAAAAATATTCACCATTAAAGTATGTGTTATTAGTAAGGTTTTAAGAATGCATAATCCTATCCATTTATAATAGATATGATTCTATCGCTTTCAGAAGAGCAATAATCTTATTATTGTTATTAGTCGATATTTTATTCCATTATTATGAAAATTTTGGCAGCATCTTCTCATGGTTCTCCAAGTATACGATGTGAATATGGTGCCTATGCACCCTATCCAATATATATCCGAAGAACAAATGAGAGATAACTACTGAACACCATACAATGAAATAAAATATTGATTAATAATAATAATAAAATTAAAATTTTTCTAAAATATCTAAAATTGGGGCATCCAAGAGTCGATCCCGATCGGGATCAACTCTTGAATGGAAATCTATGGCTTAATGCAATTTAGCATCCATTTATGAACATACATTCAGAAATATTATCCTAATTTATCAAAAAAGAATAACTCTATATTTCAGTAAAATTTTCTCTAAAATATGGATGTTTTCCATATTTTATGCAATAAATTCTATAAATAAAAAAATTATTTATATAACTAATAACTAAAAGCAAGTAATTATGAAGATAATAGTCTTAACAAGCTAGATCTACCATGAAAAAGAGCATTAGAGAGAAATAATTCATAAAATTAACAACATGAGGTTCAATGCAAATAGAGACTGTCATTTTAGTTGAATCATAAATTATTTTTATTAATTATAGATTACCTATAAAATTTAAAGCTATATTTCAATAAATTTTGCAGCAAATTTTATATGTCCTATATTTTTTTCATCCCATTATAACTACTTACCAGCTATTCATGCAATTACTTAAATTATAAAATAAATTTTAAATGATTATTTTGGTACCTACACTATATTATATATGATGACTTTTCATTATTTTTTTTTATTTTTAAAATTAGTTGTTTTCACTCTCTTTTTTAAAATATATAATATATAAAATAAAATATATAAAATAATTATAAAATATATAATCCTATAAAATAATAAATAATCCTAGATAAAATATCTATATAATTACATATAACATACATAAAATACATAATTATAAATTATATAAATTACTATAATTTTTTTCCTCCCTTTTTTAAAATTATTTTAAAATTTATTTTTTAAAAAATAATATTTTATTTTAATTTCAAAAATATAATTAAATATTTTATATTTTATATTATTTTATTTACTTTATTTACTTTTTATTTTTTATTTTTTATTATTTTAAGCAATAAAAATAAATAAATTTTAAAAAAAATTCTTCCCCCTTCCCTCTGACGCCTATGCCCCTCTCCTACCCACAGTCACCACCGCCCCCTGCACCCCCCTCCCCCTCTATCCGCACCTCTCTCGTCTCCGCCCCCACACCATCCCTCGGGTACCCCTCGCTATCGCCACCCCCATATTCTGGTTGGGTCCCCACTATCGGTCACTATCGCCAACCGCGCTCTCCTCCCTCTCTATCCGTGCCTCCCTTTCCTCTACCCCCGCACCACCCTCGGGGTACCCATCGCCACTGCCACACCCTAGCCCTGGCTCCACCCATGGCCCGTGGCTCCCCTCCGTCCCACCTCACCCCTCCTCCTATCCTTCCTCCCTGCCTGGGCAACCAACCCCACCCCCTTCCTTCCCCAAGGATGCAAAAGAAAAAAAAAGGGTTTTACCTTTTTCAGGGCGATGGCACGACGGCGACGGTGGACAACAGCAATGGAGGTGGAAGCGAAGACTACGGATGGCGAGAAAAATCGAAAGAGAGAAGGGAAAAAATATACCTAGTAGTCAGTGGAGAGGGTTCGGATGGGAGAAATAGAAGGCCGAGCGCGGGAGACGAAACGCACAGAAGGGCGAGATTGTAAATTTCTAAAAAAATTTATCAATGCAAACTTACATCGATAATTCCTCTAATTAGCTACGTTAAAAAGAAACGTAGGTAATCAAGTTATTAACGATATTTAATAATCATTGAAAATATTCAACAAAAAATTAAAATATTTAAAGATATTTTTCCACATAAACTTACGTCGACAATAATTATTACCAATGTTTAATAAACATCAGCAACTATTTAATAAAAAATAAAATATTTAATAAAAAGTATAAGTTTTAACGACGTAAAATTAACGTCGATAAATGTAGCATTTACCTATGAGAAAAATTAATGTAGAAAATTAGTTTATTTTCGACACATAATATTCATTGCAAAATACATTTTTTATCGACTAATAATTTACGTCGATAAATTTAGATTATTATTGATGACAAAAAATATCAAAAAATATTTATTTAAAATTAAAATTATTTTTTCAAAATATATAATTAAAATTTAAAATTTAAAAAAATTAAAAATATTTTTTGATGTAAATTATACATCAGAAATAAATTAAATTTCTTATGTTAGTTTTTTTGTAGGTAATTAATTTGGATACCGACGATTATCTTACATTGCTAAAAGTGTCAAAAAATTTTTGACAATTGTTTTACATCGGTAATAATCTTAATTACCTACGTTGAGGGGTATCGTAGGCAATTTGAACATTTTTCAATGCAATATAAACATTGGGAATAAGTTTTTTAAATTAATATTTATATTTTCATAAATAATTTATGAGTATAATTTTTGAATTTAAAGTTCATCTTCACCGTTCATAATCTAAATAATTATCGTTAGAATATCATCACAAAAGTCTGCCTCAATCCCGAAGCCCTAACTATGTCGATCAATAAAATTTAATTTCGACAGTCAGGAACGACTGTATGATGATCTGATCGACAGAGGCTACCAATGGATTTCAAAAATTACAGCGATGATTTTGATGATATTTGTAACATACTATCAAAATTTTACCTCAATTGGATATCATTATCTTGATCAATTTAGTATGGAATGCTTTTGACCATTAAATAAAAATAAGTGATCAAAAGGTCAAACGGTGTTCGATTAAGATGATTTTTTAGATAAATAATCTTTGCTACTACTTTCATCATTTATACGGTGAAGATCGTAAAATTCAAACGATATATATTGAACCATCCATGTTAAGCAGATCCTATAAAAACACAAGTATAATTACTTAAGGACCTTTAGAATTAATATCAAGAAATATATAGTTTTAGATTGTTTATATACGTGCAGTTTGAATTTTATGATCATCACCGTACAAAATGATCAAAGTAGTAGTAAAAAATATTTATCTAAAAAATTATCTCATAATCGGACGTCATTTGGCCTTTTATCACTAATTTTTTATTTAACGATCGAAATCATTCTATATTTAATTGACCATGATAATGATATCCGATTGAGGTAAAATTTTGATAGTATATTACAAATATCACTGAGATCATCATTGTAAATTTTTGAATCCATCAGTGATCTCTATCTATCAGATCATCATACGGTCGTTCATGGCTGTTAAAATTAAATTTTATGGATTGACATAGCTAAGGCTACTTGATCGAGGCAGATTTTTATAATAATATTTTAATAATAATTTTTAAGATAATGAATGATGTAGATAAATTTTAAATTTTAAAATTATACCAATAAATTATTTACGAAAAAAATATTTATAAAAATAAAAAATTATATAAAAAAGAAAAATAATTACCAAAGCAAGTTAATAGTAGGTAATAAGCATAATTACCTATGTAACAAATAAACGTAGGTAATTAGGTTGATTACCTACACTACTCTAACATCGGTAAGTGGTTTAAAAAAATAAATAAATAAATAAAAAAGTAAAATATTTGGGAACGTTAATTTAGCATAGGAAATAATCCTAATTACCTACGAAAAGATTAATTGTAGGTAATTGCCATAATTACCTATGCTTGGTAAACATCAAAAAATAGTTTACAAAAATAAAAAGAATTATAAAATAAAAAATATTTATCGACGTAAATTTAATGTAGGAAATAAGCCTATTTGCCTACGTAAGATGTAAGCATAAGAAATTACGATTTTTCGCTACGCTAAATTAGTATTGGTAAATGTTTGTAAAAAAATTAAAAAAAAGAGCATCCATTATCGATGCTTTATGTTAAATGCCAATGCAAATATGACGTCGTTAATTATATTTTTCAACGTTTATCCTTTAGTATTGCTAATTGTTTGATTTTTACCAATATTTAAAGATTTACGTAGCTAATTGTGATCTTTACCTATGCAAAATTTTGCATAGATAAATTTTGCATCGGCAAAGATCCTTTTTCTTGTAGTACATGCTTATTCGCAGTAGACTATTATTGTTTATTTTATCTAGCTAAAGTATATATTGCTTACTATATTGCCTAGTTCATTACTTTATATTCAGATGATTAGCTTGACTCAGACATTTATTATGACAACGAGAATTAGAGGCAAATTTTAATATTTTTATTTTATATTAAAATTTATTAAAATTTGATGTAAGATCATAGAATATTATTTTGTAAGATATTTGATTTAGTTATTTGATTGAATGTTAATTATTTAAATTTTGTTCCATTGTTGCTTTATGATATCGTGATAAGATGCCTTACATACTTATGGAAAGAGTTTTTTATGAGTATGCAATGGTTGCTGTGATCTCTTAACTCGCGATCTTGAATCGAAAGCATGATAGTGCCATTTCTATTTATATATGCTTTATTTATATAATTTTTTGGGGGCTTATGGATGAATAGATGGAGAGTAATAGTGGCAGCGTAATAGGTGCACAATATATGAATTGTGTGAGTTGGTAAATAAAATTTATCTTTAAGACTCGTGCACTTGGTCCCCTTCTTTAATGCAATAGCTTGTGTTTTTGCTTCTTCAACATGATTTCTCGTATTCTAATGGCACTTGCCTCCAAGGCAAGTATGATGAGCAATGATGTGATCTTTACGCAACTTAAGTCCCAAGTCCTAGTCTTTTGCCTGTAAAAATCTTTTTCACATGAGTCCAGCAACCCAAATATGTAGCCATTCATTTTTAACATATATAAACTATCTATGCATCCAATTGGATTTATAAAGCAAACCATGTATTATTTATAAGTATTGTAATTATGATAACTATGATTGAATTACCGCATGGTAGGTAAGTGCAATGTTAAATTTCATTATACAGAAATATAGCTATAGTTTGTCTTGACTTTATGAGTTGACTCTTCATTTTTGTAAAAAAATAATTTTTTTTTGGTCAAACATATCCCATTTTCTTGAGACGTGCTCCATCTAATATGTCAACCATACAAAGTTACATATTTGATCATACATGTTAAAAGTATAATTGTTTAGTGTAGTTATCATAATTTATAAATTTGCATCACATTTTTCAAGCATTTGTCTTGACTTTATGCAATAATATCTCTAATTCAAGAATTGTGGAATCTTCATTTTTTTTAGAAAGAGTAAAACTTCCTTGGTCAAACATGTTCCTTTTTTCTTCTTGAGATGTTCTACATCAAAAATATCACTTATAGAGAGTTTCATATTCAAGATACATGTGGTTAAATAAAAAAATCTATTTAGTTATAGGAAAACTTATATTGAGGATCATACCCGTTGAAAATGTAATTAAATTTTTAAATACTCCTAAAGGAAGGCATTTAGCATGGTTATTATAGTTTACAAACTTGCATCACATCTCCCAAGCATTTAATTCATACTTTAATTTATTAACGGTTTATTATTTAAGACGTTTGTACTCCATCACTTGGCATTTGACATCTTTTAACTAATAAATGAGATTCCTTCTCCATGAGCTTCTATATTAATTAGATGATGATCATAAAAATTGCCTATAGATCCCACTATTGTTACAAATCTAAGCAGAAACTAAGAAAAGAAAAAGAAAAAAAATACTATTATGCTGTCCTCAAATATTTCCCTTATAGCTGAAATCCATGGATGAGATTCATTTCAAGGAGGGTTTGGAATTTATATCAGGATAGAATTCTGGCCTAACAATTGACCCAACGTAAATACGTGGTTTGTAGCAAAAATTGAAATAAATAATTTTTAAATAAAATCAATTATCATATTCATGATATATGGAATTTTTAGCAACCAAAAGAGTCACGTCGAAATTAATTTTCAATAAACAAAAAAGGATTAATGGTACAAATTGGCTTCGTTAGTAATTGGACATCAATGTCCTAGTTCCAAGAATAAAAATAGAAAAAGAGAAAAAAAAATGAAAAAGATTACATTGGAAAGAAACATAAGAAAAATGAGTTCTGGAAAATATAATTTTTTTTTCTTTTCTTTGGTTGGATAAATAGAGAAATTGAATATAGAGTAGTGATGTGCATGGGTATAGATGATCGAGTTGTTTAATCAAATAGATATTTTTAGAGGTAATAAGATGAAAACATGATTAAATTTCATCACTTTAATTTCATGGCTTATATTTAGATAGTATAGAATTTTTAAACTATAACAACCATAAAAATTCTCTTTTTTTCATAAAACAAAAGAAAATAAATAGATGGATTTAAAAATTACAGCCCCAACATCCCCCCACCCCACCCAAAACCAACCAAAAAGAAATCATAGAATGGGAAATCATTTGAATTCATGGAAAAGCAAACATCTTTATTTTTTATTTGTTAGAAACTTTGTTAGTCTCAGAAAAGAAAAGATTATCACTACACTTGGGAAAAAAGTCAATCTTTTTATCTGTGAGCATTTTTTATCTAAAAGGCAAACGTTTCCAACAAATATGAAACAAACAGGCATATTCAGATGATAATTATGTTTTCATGCGTTTTCTTTTTGTTGCAATAAAGTAGACACGGTAGAATTTTAGTTCCAGAAACCCTTGAGGTATAACTAACAAGAAATAAAATGTTCTATTCTTAGCAGAAATTTTTAGCTTCATAGTTTCTCCATTTCTTCCATGTTTCAATATTTCAATTCTCCAACTTTTTCTTTCAACTATGGAAAACCTTCTATCAAGTGTAAACCACCAAAATCTAAAACTAGAAAATCAAACAAAAACCAAAAAAATTAAGGAAAAAAAAAAAACAACGAGAAAAGCACAGCAGCAAGATCAAGGAAGTAATCTAAGTATTCTTGGTTGCTCCAAGACCCGGCTGCCGTTCCTTTCCCTTTCTCTCTTGCTAACGGAAGAAGCCCACCACCACCCAACCACCCACCCCACGCGTCCCGTCCTCCCCACGTGCGCATGCCACTGAGATTCCGTACGGCTCGGCCCCTCGCACGTGTCAGCTCTCCTCCCTATGCCCACCCTGCCCCCCGGTCCCGACCCTCGCTTATTTCTCTTCTTATATTTCCCCCTTCCCCTTCTCGAACGCAAAGCACCCTCTTTTTCTTCTCTTCTCTTCTTCTCTTTTCCCACTGTAGATAGAAGATTTGGATGGAGACCGCGAGCCTCGCGAACTATAGGTACATGGGCCGCACCTTCAGCGACGGCGGAGACTCCTCCGGCGCCTTCAGCGACTGCAACAGCGACCGCTCCGGCGAGTTCCCCTCCTCCGCTGGCTCCGCCTCCAACGGCGGCGCCGCCCTCCACCGCCTCCTCATGTCCTGCGCCGGCGACTACTCCGACGAGGTCGTCCGCGGCCTCATCTCCGATTTAGAGTCCCCCTCCTCCCCCGTCGAAACCCAGCTCCACGCGGCCATGATGCTCCGCCTCCTGGCAAAGCACAACCCGGAGAACCGCCTCAAGATCGCTCGCGCCGGCGCCGTCCGTCCCCTCGTCGCCCTCCTCTCCCACCCGGACCCCCAGCTCCAGGAGCACGGCGTCACCGCGATCCTCAACCTCTGCCTCTGCGACGAGAACAAGGACCCCATCGCCGCCGCCGGGGCCATCCGCCCCCTCGTCCGCGCCCTCAGGACCGGCACCCCCACCGCCCGGGAGAACGCCGCCATCGCCCTCCTCCGCCTCTCCGAGGTGGAGGAGCACAAGATCGCCATCGGCCGCTCAGGCGCGATCCCCCATCTCGTCCACCTCCTCGAGACTGGGGGCCCGCGCGGGAAGAAGGACGCCTCGACGGCGCTCTACTCGCTGTGCTCCACCCGGGAGAACAAGATCCGGGCCGTCAAGGAGGGGGTCATGCGGCCGCTTCTGGAGCTGATGGCCGATCCGGAGTCCGGGATGGTGGACAAGGCGGCGTACGTGCTGAACTCGCTGGTGGCCGTGGCGGAGGGACGAGCGGCGGCGGTGGAGGAGGCGGGGATACCGGTGCTTGTCGAGATGGTCGAAGTCGGCACCCAGCGCCAGAAGGAGATCGCGACGCTGGCGCTCCGCCAGATCTGCGAGGAAAGCGTCGCCTACCGGGCCATGGTCTCCCGCGAGGGCGCCATCCCGCCCCTCGTCGCGCTCTCCCAGTCCGGCACCACCCGAGCCAAACACAAAGTAATTTATTTATTCTTTAATAAAAATAATTCATCTCTCTTTATTGCTTTATTTGTATATATTTTTTTTGGTCTTTGGTTGATCGACTTTGATTTTATTGGGAATGAAAATTGTAGGCGGAGGAGTTGATCGAGCTGTTACGACAGCCGAGAACGGCCAGGCGGGGGAGGGAGGCGGACTAGGGACGAAGGGGGCCGGCTGCTCGGCGTGGTGCCACGTGGCGGGCCCGTGAGGGTGGGGATGACGGGTTGTTATTTTGGAATGTAAATATGTGACCGAGAGTGAGTGTACATTTCCTAGAGCGCTGAAAGGACTTTTCTTTTCCTACTAGTTACTACTTTCTTCTTTTGTTTTGTTTTTTTTTTTTGTACAATTGTGAAGAGAAAGTTAAAAAAAAAAAAAAAAAATACTCGAGTGGGTTGAGGTGAGGTTTGGTGTATGGATTATAATTTCAGTTCACACCATGGCATTGTTGTGATGTTGTTTTCATATGTTATTGTTATTGCCACTAATTGCAATTGAAAAAGAAAAAAAAAAAATTGGGTGCATTTATGTGGTGTCGGATACGGCTGGGTAACGTGTCGGGATGACATGCGTTATGTGCGCCATTTTAGAGTGCATTTACCGTTTACTTTGGGACTTTTACTTTATCTCAGCTTTAATGAACCTTTTATTAGGTGGCACGAGATGGTGTGGGAAGTGGAGGGGTAGGGCAGGGCTGCGGAGAATTTTTGAGCTCAATAAGATTCTGGAGATGTCGGTGTGCCAACCACTAAGCTGAAAACGTCACAAGATTTCGCCATTAAATTTGTTGGATGCTTTCCAACTCGTCGTTTCTTAAGGGTTCTCTTTTTACTCTCGGGTTCAATATGGGGGCATGGCGGGTCACGCTTGGTCCGAAGAGGGAGGGGCGGCGTGGGACAAAGGCTTTTGTCTCTTTTAAGAATCGAGAAGGCAGGAAAGGCAAGATATAAGGGAACGTCACATGTCCACGTGGGAGTGTCCTTCCAGGGCTAATGAGTAGTGTCTTTCTTTCACGTGCGTTGATTTTGTGACCGAAGAGTCTATTGCGTTGATGGTGGAAGGCATGTGTGCCGAAGGTGCGTTTGCTAATAGATATTTGATTCTGTTGTGGCTGGTTGTTTGGCAGGTATATTTATTTGCCAAATTCATTAAATTCTTGAATTGGAGGATGGCCTACTAAAATAAGAACAACAGTAAGATATCAAAGCTATATCAGATATAGGAGCAAGTGGACCTTCAAGAACTCCCTTGAACAATAACACTTGTGGCTGAAAAGTTATTCCTAAATTAAAATATAATATAAGATATAACAAATAAAATTTACCTCTTGAAAGTCTAAAATGCTAGATTCAAAAAAATTATTTTAATATATTAAATATCATTTTTTTAAGTATTTCGGTCATGTTTTCAATCACAAAAAAAATTAAAAAAATACCATAGTCTAAATTGCTTTTCACCTATGTTGTTCTTGGGATAAAACTCTCATATCTCTCTTTAGATAAAATTCTATTTATTTTATACAGGAGTTATAATGGATGGTTTCGATAATCAACCATCACATTTCATGTGGAAACTATTCATTACTTTATCATATTAATTATTTAAATTCATAATTGGGCATACATATCTTACATTTTCTACTTGCACAATTATGGGCAGAACAACATTTTTAACCCAAACAAAAATAACGATCCCTTTTTATAATCATTCATATAGATAATTAGGCCGTGTGATCCATGAACACTCTTGGCATATTTTTATGAGCCAGTTAGGGATATCACGGCTACCATTATTAGTAATCAATACAGAGGTATTTTCTTGAGTGTCACTTGTCTTAGACAAATTGATATATACACTAATAATTAACACATATTCAATCCCTCAAAAGTCATGTTTAACTTTCTTTACATAATATATATATATTTATAATTATATATAATAAGCTAAATTTAGCTAACATATATATAACTGGCGATCGGTGAATATATATATATACTATTGGTGTAACCAATGGTTTTTTTTTCCTACTTATATCTCTCAGTTTCAGATCAATTGCTCTCCTAACATATCTCATAAGGCTAATTATATTCATCGCCATTGAAAAACATATTAAGATAGCAAACATTGACCTGTCACTTTAAAACATAATCGAAAGTCTATAAGAGCAATAGTGAGGCAATAATTTATTTACCTTAAAAAACTCGCACAGTGATATTACAAGGATTTATCATTATTATTAATACATATATCTCACTTTTCCTTTTGGTCATCTTTATACATGTATTATGAAATACATGCTATGGTAACCATTTTTTTCACAACATAAAAGAGCGTATGTTATTATTTATATATTACTATCATACAGATTTTTAGCATAGATATTCTCTTATATCTAGCTTGAGTTTAGCATTTACTTGCTTTTCTTAGCACGATTATGCTCAATTCAAATTGGATACTCTTTCAGGCTAACACTTTGGTGGTATTAAAGTATTCAGTCCTTATAATAAAATTAGACCTCATCTTGATTACTATGTTCAAGACGATACATAAAAATATAATTAGCTCTTAATCACCTCTATATCTTAGATGCACATGTAACTCATCTTTGCCGTAATTTTCACGTTAGAGGCGATGACTCGTGTGAGAGAGTTAATCTTTTGCCTAATGACATACTTTTTTTCTTATAACATATGCATATGCTAGTATATTTTAATAATATTATAATTAAAATAAATGCATCATTCATTAATAGTAAAGTGCATACAAAATGTAGCATTTCTCAATAATTTATATTCTATGCAATTTCATAAAATTTACATGAGTAATAAATACATCTCTTAGAATGGGCTTAGCAAAGGGGTCGACTAACATTTGTTGTGTAGAAATATATTACAAGTTCACTTCATTTTGTGCTAATATCTCTCTCACAAAATTATTCTTAATGTCTATGTATTTTGTTCTTACATGATACTTTGAATCCTTAATGTAATTTAATGCTGCTTGACTATCACTGTGCACTATTACAGGTCTAGTTAAGTCACTCACTATTTCCAAACTTTGCACAAATCTCTACAACTATATAGCTTCTTGTACTGCTGATGAGTAAATTATAAACTCAGCTTCCATGATTGATAGTGCAATACTGGTTTGTTTCTTGCTACTAAAGAAATTTGATCTAGGATTTCACAGGTAGATCTTAAAATTTTTTCAAGATCAGGCAGCAAAAGATCTAAATAAATTAAATATTTATTTAAATAAATATGTAAACATCTAGATCTCAAATCTATTATATGATTAAGATATGATATTAAATTAAAAATTAAAAATATAAAGAAGAAAAAAAGATTGATCACATCAACCTAGATCTACACTACATCTAATGCAAATATGAAATCAATAGATCAGTTTTATTACCTATGTAGGTTAGACATTCTAACTTGCTGATCTAGGCTTGAGGATGAAGTCATGAGCCGCACACGCGTTCAGCCTCTAGGAGTCATCCATACGAGCCTATGAACTCTGATCAGAAGTTCGATGCAGAAAATCAACACAGCATGCTAGTACCATACTGATTCTTTTTCGACGGTCGATCCGATGCTCCCTTCTTCAAAACATGGACTCTCCAAAATATGAGAAGAAAGAGGAGAGTTTTTTGATCTAAGATTCTCTTAGAAAAAAACTCAAAAGAAGGAGAGATGAAGAATAAAATAGCCCTAGAAGAAGACCCTCTTCTTCTTCTCTTTTTTCTCACCTAGACACCTAGTTTGATGCCTATGAAACCCCATGTCCAAAGATCCTCTCCCTTTGATTTTCGTACACCAAAAACCTCTCCCAAAGCTCTGAATCCCACAAAACTTTCAGCTAAAAATTCATCCATAAATAGAGAAAAAAAGAAGAGTCATTGTCTAGGTCAAAAACTAGATAAGAAAAGGTCAAACAGGGCAAGACAAGGGGCGCCCAACTCTTGGACGCCTCCTCCATAATTATTGGCGTGGACCAACAAGGGAGGGCGCACAAAAAAGAGGTTTCTCACATGAAATAAGAACAAAATTAATAAAAGAGGGGGCAGCACTCAAGAAAAGGTGTTTTGGTCAATAAGGATTCTATCTCATAGAATCCTAAAGTAAAACTAACTTTTCTTTTGACTTGGTCTTCCAACAAATTGCCTTATGAGAAAAGGAGGGAGAGAGGGCCGTGCGTGAACATTAGGGAGAGGAGATCTCATGCACAAAATAAAGAAAAATGGATGTGAGGGACGTGGACCAAGATGGTGCAAGGTTAGGAAGTCCTAGTCACACTAGAATTCCTATTTTGACTTGATCAAATAAGGTCTTTTAACCAAATAAAGTCAAGAGTAAATCAACTCAATTAAATAAGATCCTAACCCATTTAAAGGCTTAATTAAATTATATTAAGTTAAATTTAATTTTAATTTAATTTTTTAATTAAATTAGAAAATTGGGTTGACTCGAGTCCTAGTTAGACTAGGACTAGTTCTTTCTTACACTTGGCTTATCCAATAAGTCAATTAGACTTGATCCAATCAAGTCTAAACTAAATCTAATTAAATCATATTTAATTAGACTTAATCTCAATTTTTTGGCTTAATCAAATTAAGCCAATTGACAATCTAATTGCTAATCGATCCTCCTGCAATACTTGCACTAGGTTAAACACCAATCGTATTGATTGTTTAACCCTAGAACGATTCTTAATCGTTGATCAATCATCCGATCAGATCATGATGTGTGACCTCATAGGTCCGAACCTAAGTTGCTAGCAAAGAAACAGATTTTTATACCAATCGAAGTGACCATCTAGCAATGGTATCTGATGGCTGGATAGGTCGAATGTGTAGAACAACATTCTTAGAACCCATGTGGATATAGTTTTCATATAATTTATCTTCTTGACCAAAATGCTCGTAGGACACCTCAGAGTTCAACTGTTAACTCTGATTAGATTGTCCATATTGTATTTTAAAATATCAAATTCATTTGATGGACTATCCTAGCCAAGATTTTGATATATTGAAATACAGTGATACATTCTTCTCCAACTCTTGGAGTGGTCAATTCCATCTTAATCACACTCTGACTTCGCAAGTACTTGACTGTGCCTAGAAGCCTTCCATTACTGAATTAGAAATTCAGTTAATCCAGTACCAAAGCATAGTGAGTTGCTTGCAGATCACTAAGATGATCTTAGGTCAAAGGGATACTTATACCTATATCCCATTAGAGATATTCTCGATAGTAGAATATTCTGAAGTTGATCACGTTCAATAATGATGTACCTATACATCTCATCTATATGCCATATCAATATCTCCACACTCCTTGGTTAAGAGAATAACTAACCTATATGGCATACAGCGACCTATGCTCGATAGATGCTGTCGTTTTTATTAACAGCCTATCATTTAGTTGTGAGCAAATTTAAGAACTAATCGATAAATTCTCTCTTTATCGAAGCTAAATAGTCTTAAAGACTTCATCACAACAATGGAGTTCATTAGAAGATGAATACTTATGATGAAAAATATCAAAAATATATTTTATTTATTAATGAATCAATTATAAATATAAAGTAGCTCAACCATCAACAGACTGATGATTGATTTTGGAACACATTTTTTAATAACTTTTACTTATTCTAAAGCCACTCAGCATAGTATCTAATACCCATCTTCGACTTATGGTTGTCGAACTTCTTTATTGTCAAGGCTTTAGTGAAGATGTCAATCAGGTTCTACTTTCCATCGACCTTCTGAAAGTTGACGTCATCTCGATTCATGATCTTCTAGATCAGGTGAAAGCGGTGCAGAATGTGCTTTGTTAGCTGGTGTGCTTTTAGTTCTTTCACCTGAGCAATGGCACTAGTGCTATCGTAGTAGAGCAGGATCTAACTATAAAGGAAGGATGCTACTCTAAGCTTGGTGATAAACTTTCTCAGCCATAAAGCTTTTTTTGCAACATCTGATGCTGCCACATACTCTGCTTTACAAATAGAGTCTGCCATAGTATACTGCTTGGAACTCTTCCAGTAGATGACTCCACCATTCAGAGTAAAGATATATTCTAACACGCTTCTACTGTCATCATGGTTAGATTGAAAGCTAAAATCTGTAAATCCCATAAGTTTCAGATCTGACTCACCATAAATCAACTATTGATCCTTAGTATTTCTCAAATACTTAAGTATGGCTTTAACTACTTTTTAGTGATTTTCTCTAGAGTCAGACTAGTATCTACTCACTGCTCCTAGTAAGTATGCCACGTCTGATCTCGTACATGTCATGGCGTACATAATAGATCTTACTACCGAAGCATATGGGACTTTACTCATACGTTCTCTCTCTTCAGGAGTTGTCGGATAATCCTTCTTAGAGAGAGAAATTCCATGAACTATCGGAAGATAGCTGTTTTTTGAAATTTTCATGCTGAACCTCTTCGGCATAATATCTATGTACGTGGACTGGGATAATCTAAGCATCTTTTTAGATCTATTTCTATAGATCTTCATTCCTAGGATGTAAAATGCTTCACCCAAGTCTTTAATGGAGAATTATGATGGCAACCAGACTTTTATTCTAGACAGTGTGGGGATGTCATTCACGATTAAGAGAATGTCATCCATGTATAAAATAAGAAATAACACTGCTGGATCATTTGCCTATTTATAAATATAGGATTCTTCTTCATTCTTAATGAAGCCGTACATTTTGATTACTTTATTAAAATGCATGTTCCAACTTCGGGATGCCTACTTCAGTACATAAATAGATCTCTAAAGCCTGCATACCTTGGACTCGTCTGTGGATATGAATCCCTCAGGTTGTATCATATACACCTCTTCGATCAACTTTCCATTCAGAAAAGCTATCTTCACATCCATCTGCTAGATCTCATAGTCCAGATGGATAGCAATCGCAAGCATAATTCAAATAAACTTGAGCATTGCCATAGGAGAGAACGTCTCGTCATAGTCAATACCATAATATTGACGATATCCCTTGGCAATCAAACAGACTTTATAGGTCTCTACCTTTTCGTCTACGCCCCTCTTCCTTTTGAAGATCCATTTACACCCAATGGATTTAATCCCTTCAAATGGGTTAACCAATGTCCACATATTATTAACCTTCATGGACTCCATTTTGGATTTCATGTCCTCAAGCCATTTTTCGGAATCAAGTCTCTACATAGCATCCATATAGGTGATCAGATCCTCATCATTTTTATCGAGTTTGATGGAATCACCATCCCGAACCAAAAAATCGTAGTATCTATCCAACTGATGCAGTACTCTACCGGAATGCCTTAATGGTGCAGATACACTGAGCTCTAAATTTGATCTAATCAAATTCAATTCTAGTTCAACTACAAGGGTCGATTTTTCTATCTGTTGAACTTTCTCAAGTTCAATCTTAGAGGCAACGGTTCCTTCACCAAGGAACTTCTTTTTCAAAAAGATTGTCTTGTCTTAAAGCTGACGAGCACCTTTTATTCTTCAGCATGGTAGAAATAGTAACCCTTACTTTCTTTGAAAAATCCTATAAATACATATTTATCAGACCAGGGTTCAAGCTTATCTATATGCAAATGTTTGACATAGGTTGGATAACCCTAAACCCACAGGTGTGAGAGTGTAGGCCTACGCCTAGTCCATATCTCATATGGAGTCTTTGAGATAGATTTACTTGATACATTGTTCAATATATAACATGCAGTCTTAAGAGCATAACTCCAAAATGAAATAAGCAGATTAGCAAAACCCATGATGGATCGAACAATGTCCAACAATGTTCGATTTCTTCTTTTCGATACACCATTATGCTATGGTATCCCAAGAGAAGTCCACTATAAGAAAATTTCATTCTTTTCTAGATATATTAAGAACTCACTGGATAGATATTCACCTTCTCGATCTGATCGAAGAGTTTTAATATTCTTTCTAATTTATTTTTCTACTTCACTTTGAAATTTTTTGAATATTTCAAATGAATCCGACTTATGTTTCATCAGATAAACATATTCATACCTAGATAAATCATCTGTGAAAGTTATGAAGTAAAAATATCTACCTCTGGCACCTATGCTCATTAGTTCACATACATCAGTATGTACTAAACCTAATAGCTCAGTAGCTCTTTCACCCATTCCAGTAAAAGATGACTTGATCATTTTTCCAAGAAGATAGGACTCATAGATTGGAAGTGATTCACAATCACTGACTTCGAGGATTCTCTCTTGGGTCAACCTATTTATCCTGTTCTTGTTAATGTGACCTAGCCTACAGTGCTATAGGTAGATATCAAAAATATTATCTAATTTAAGATGTTTTCTAGAAGTGTACATTACACTCGCAGGCTATAATAAAATATAAATATCATTTCTTTATTATCCTTGCATTATTATAACATCATTCATAATGATATCACAATAATCTCTCTTTATAGATAAATGATAACCATCCTTGGCCAAAAGGCTAATAGAGATTATATTCATCAGAAAGGAAGGACAATAATGACATTCATTTAAAAAAATGATATTGATATTGAGAATAAGTTGAACTATTTCCATAGCTAGAGTTGAAACAGACCTTCCATCTCTAACATTCAGGAATCGCTCATTATTCTCAAATCTTCTACTAATTTGAAGTTCTTGCAATGTATTGCAAATATGGACCAAACTTTTGGTATCTAATACCCAAGTAGAAGTACCATAAATAGAAAAATTATAAGATATTATCATATAACATCCTAGATCTGCAACTACTTATTCATCTCTCTTATTCAGCCTATTGGGGTCATAAAAATCACGATACTAAGGATAGTTCCTCTTTCAGTACCTCTACTTCTTACAATAAAAGCACTCTGCCTGATCTAGGTTATTCTTGGATCTTATGTATAAATTGGGCATAGAGGCCCCAGCACGAACCACTTCGTGCTGCTGAACAACATTCAACTTTCGATACTTATTATCGAAGTTGGGTTCCATAAGTTAATCACTGTCTAATAGTGAATGAAACAACTATGGTTAGGATTTAACTGCATAAAGGAGAACCAAAAGCCTAATTCATAATTAATTCATTAAATCTAAAGATTTGGACTTTAATCAAAAGGTTTCTCCCACTATTTATTCAAATTGGTAGCCTCTACCTTTAATCCAAAAAATTATCATAATTCCTTAGTGGATACTAGAATCCACATAGACTATACATGAGCCCAACTTTGGTTGGCCCACCCATGTACATCCAATGGTAGATTCATAATCAATTATTTCTCCAAATAATTTCTAGTAATTAAATTTTGCCTGAGCCCCTAATCAGTTGGCTTTGGTCTTCTCAAAAAAGGATCTAGTTAGGTCCAACCATTAATATGACCATACTTGGCCTATCTAACTAATGAATGATCAAGCCCAACTTTGGTTGGCCCACCTGATCACTATTTAGAAAGATGTATCCAAGAGATCATATAATAAATGATAATTCCATCAACCGATAAGAACCAGGCCTTTGGGCCTTCAATGATTATCCAACTGATGGACCCAACTGATGGACCCAACTGATGGACCCATTATCATCCACTTTAATGGGAGGTTATGATCCAATTATCATATAACTATTTTATTTTAGGGATCTAATAATTTTAGAGAATTTATTTATAGAAGTGAGTAGGTCAGATTAACCAGCTTGTCATGATCCTTCCACTGGCTTCACCAAGTCAGCTTTAGGGAGACCACTAATAGGCTGGTTTAAGAGCACCTAAATCAGTCACATTGATTTACCTAGCTGACATGGGTCAACTCAAATTATTAACTGATTTGATCAAAATTCAATCTCACCAAGAAGGCCAGGTAAGTGAGATCGATGGAACGGTCTGCCAAAGCTTGCCTTAGACACCATCGAAAATGACCAGATAAGTGGGCTGCTAATTAAAAACCATCAGTCATATGTGCCAAACTTACTTTAGACACCAACTGATTTAATTAGTCTTAATTAGATCAACCTAACAGTTTGAGTTAGACCTTTTAGTCAAGAATAAAATCCATTTCGTTCTTGTTAAAGATATGGACTTGACCAACTATAACTATTATAATTGATCTAGAGAATCCTTGACCAAATCTAAGACAATAATTGATTAGATTTAGTCAATTCTCTAATTAAGTCCATTCTTTAATCTAACCTTAGATCTAACCCAATTAATGGACCTAATTTTCACTAACCCATTAACCCAATATGTTATGATTCATGTTATAGGATCTTCAATTTATAATCCTAGAATCTAATCAAATAACTTCTTAATTCTTAATTAAGTTTTGGATTGAGGATTGGGGTTTGGCTTTTCGAAAATGATTTTCATGTTTGTAAAATATTTTTACAATATGGTTCTATCAACCAAGTTACATGTTTGATTCATAATTAATATGCAAGTAAAATAAATATAAAACTACTTTAGATCTAATCTAAATAGGTTCATGTAATTGAAATAGTTTTAATAATAATCAATCATAAATCTTCCTAGATCAAATCTAATATATTTATGATAATTAAAATTAGATTAAAATATTTTTAATTAGATCATAAAATCTCTTAGATCTAATCTAAAATTTTATAATCAATATTTTAGATCAGCACGTACTAGGACAACCTTTCCACTATAAGGGTTAGACCTTACAGTAGGACAATCTTATAGCAGTCCATGTAATCTAAAATATTTTATTTTTAGATCTAAAATTATTTTAAATTTATTAAATTATAAATAAAATTAAATTAAATTTAATAAATTTATGATTAAAGTCAGATCATTACAAACTAGGACAACCTTTTTACTATAAGGGATAAATCTTACAGCAGAATAATCTTATGGCAGTTCACGAGATCTAGATTTTTAATTTTATATTTAATAATTAAATTATAAATTAAATTTAATTTAAAAAATAATCTAAATATACATAAAAATTATGTAATAAGAATCTAGCTCTGATACCAATTGAAGAAACCAGATATAGGGTTTCACAGGTAGATCTTAAAATTTTTCAGGATCAGACAACGAAAAACTTAAATAAATTAAATATTTATGTAAATAAATATATAAATATCTAGATTTTAAATCTATTATATGATCAAGGTATGATATTAAATCAAAAATTAAAAATATAAAGAAGATGGAAAGGATGATCACATCAACTTAGATCTATACTATATCTAATGCAAGTATGAAATCAATAGATCAGATCTATTATCTGTATAAGTTACACATCCTAACTTGCTGATCCAGACTTAAGGATGAAGTCACGAGCTGCACATGCATTCGACCTCTAGAAGTCATCCATACGATCCTACGAACTCTGATATGAAGTTCAATATAGGAAATCAATACAACATGCTAGTACCATACTGATCCTTCTTCGACGGTCGATCCGACACTTTCTTCTTCAAAATATTGACTCTCCAAAATATGAGAAGAAAGAGGAGAGTCTTTTGATCTGAGACTCTCTTAGAAAAAAACTTAAAAAAAGGAGGAGAGATGAAGAATAAAATAATCCTAGAAGAAGATCCTCTTCTTCTTCTCTTTTCTCTCACCTAGACACCTGGTTTGGTGCCTATGGAATCCCATGCCCAAAGACCCTCTCCCTCTGATTTTCGCACACCAAAAACCTCTCCCAAAGCTTTAAATTTTATAAAAATTTTAGAAAAAACTCATCCAATAAATAGAGAATGTTGGTGCAGAAACTGGTTGTCGCTGGAGTCGAGGCCGCCGAGGTCGCCGCCGGGGACCTGCAAAACAAAGTTCCATCCGGAGCCGGTGGGGGGTGGCTCCGGCAGGACCCTCCGACGCTCAAGTCAGCTCTGGCCAACAGTAATGGAGTGCTCGGAATGAGTTCCGGAGCTTAGAGAAGAGGAGGAGAGCTTAGAGAGTCGAGAGTTCAGAGAGCTTAGCCTTGGCGTATCTGGAGGGGTCCCTTTATAGCGGAGCTTAGTTGATGGTGACGGCCATGCCGTCTGGCAGAGAGTCGTCGGGCAGCATGGAGTTCGGTACGGAGAGGACGGCATCGTCCGGTGGATCGTGGGAGCCATACTGGCACGTCGTGGGCCGCATGGAGTCCGGTACGGAGAGGAAGGCGTCGTCCGGTGGATCGTGGGAGCCATACTGGCGAGTCGTGGGCCGCATGGAGTCCGGTACGGAGAGGAAGGCGCCGTCCGGTCTTGCTGCAGGCGACAGTTCGTCCAGAGGAGTTCGGACTTGTAACAGAGTTCGGCCGAAGGGGAAACCCGGGAGGAGCTCGGCTGGCTGAAGGGTCGGCCATCTGTAGAGTTCGGCCGAGGGACGATTGCCGAGGAGTTCGACCGCCTGGAGTCGGTCCGAAGGGGTTCGGCCGCCTGGGCTCGCCTGGAGTCGGTCCGAAAGGAAAACCCGGGAGGAGCTCGGGTGGCCGAACGGGCGTCTGGGAGGAGTCCGTCTCCCGAAGAAGTCCTGCCGCTTGGAGTCCAAGGAGCTCGGCCGTCAGGAAGTTCGGCTGGCGGTGGGAGTTCGGCCCGGAGCCTGGCGCTGGGGAGTTCGGCAGCTAGGTAGTTCGGCCCGGACCTTGGCGCAGGGGAGTTCGGCCTCTAGGCAGTTCGGCCCGGACCTTGGTGCAGGGGAGTTCGGCCTCTAGGCAGTTCGGCCGTGGTAGGGGCTCGGCCTGGCGCCTGGCGCTAAAGCTCTTCAGCGGCTACTGGTTGCATTGGGCCGAGCATCGGGCTAGACTTCGGCGGGAGCGGGATTTATCCCCAACACTTGCCCCCCCACTCCCAAGTTCGAAGCTCGAAGGAAGGGAGTGCAGGAAGAGCGACTGCCGAAGTCTTCTTCCAGGCCCCGTGCTCGCTGCAGCTGAAGCTCGGGTGTAGGTCTCGTCGCCAGCCAATGTTGACGTCGAAGTTGAAACCGGGGCCCGGGGGAGACCTTGTCTCTAGTCGATGTTTGGAGTTGAAGTGGGACTCGTTTCCAGCCAAAATTGGTGAAGCTGATGTTGAGGCCGGAGTCAATGTCGCCCCCCGTGGTCAGGGTCGGAGTTGACATTGCCTTCATCAACCGAAGTCGATTCGGGGGAGACCTCCTCTCTTGCAGTCAAGGTTACGATCGCTTGGGGGAGATCTCGTCTCCCGCTGATGCTGACACCGAAGTTGAAGCTGAGGTCCGAAGGAGACCTCGTCTTCTGCAGCGAAGCTTGCCGTAGACTCTGGGGCTCGGCCTTGGACCTTGCTCACGTTAGGACGAGGTTCTCCTCCTGTTCCTAACGGGCTGTGGGGGCACATTCGGACCGTCGTCCGAGCTTCTCCCCCCATCCCGTCCTTCATGAACGGGGCCTTCGACTTTGCTCACGTCAGGACGAGGTTCTCCTCCTATTCCTAACGGGCTGTGGGGGCACATTCGGACCGTCGTCCGAGCTTCTCCCCCCATCCCGTCCTTCGTGAACGGGGCCTTCGACTTTGCTCACGCTAGGACGAGGTTCTCCTCCTGTTCCTAACGGGCTGTGGGGGCACATCCGGACCGTCGTCCGAGCTTCTCCCCCCATCCCGTCCTTCGTGAACGGGGCCTTCGACTTTGCTCACGCTAGGATGAGGTTCTCCTCCTGTTCCTAACGGGCTGTGGGGGCACATCCGGACCGTCGTCCGAGCTTCTCCCCCCATCCCGTCCTTCGTGAACGGGGCCTTCGACTTTGCTCACGCTAGGATGAGGTTCTCCTCCTGTTCCTAACGGGCTGTGGGGGCACATCCGGACCGTCGTCCGAGCTTCTCCCCCCATCCCGTCCTTCGTGAACGGGGCCTTCGACTTTGCTCACGCTAGGATGAGGTTCTCCTCCTGTTCCTAACGGGCTGTGGGGGCACATCCGGACCGTCGTCCGAGCTTCTCCCCCCATCCCGTCCTTCGTGAACGGGGCCTTCGACTTTGCTCATGTCAGGACGAGGCTCTCCTTCTATTCCTAACGGGATATTTCTGCTCGCTTTTTCCCAGCGATCCGCGGGAGGAAGGAGTATGACGAAGTTCTTCTATGCGTCGGCCCATTTCCAAGAGCCTTTGATCCAGGAAATCTTCGCGATCCTTAATCCCCAAGGTCTTCTCGCGGAATAGGTGCGAAGCCTCTCCCTGGGTCGAGCCGCGGTCCGAGCAGGGGCTCTTTGCCGGCTGCCCTTCTCTCCCGAGGGCCGGAGGTCGGGTAGCCCACATCGGTCGCTCCTGGACTGGGTTCCCGGGCTCCGGGGAACCCCGCGCCGGTCGAGTGGGCGCCGGACCTCGCGAATGCGTGGCCTGCACTGCCTGCACCGCCTCCGTAAGATCGCGGACCTGCTGGGCAAGCAGGTCGAACCGCTCCGCATCTACCGCGAGTACGGAGCGGGCCCGTGTTGCCGGGGCCGGAGTGGGAGCGGACGGACCCGAACGGGATCGGGCCGCGGAGGCTGCCGACCTCCGGGTCGAGGCTCTTCTGGGGGGCATTTTTCTTTCCAGAAAAGGAATACTGAAGAGGGAGAAGAGAGATCCGGAGCAGGGGAAGGAAATCGTCGCCGAGCACTCCTTTAAGAACAAGGGAACCTCGAAGGTTCAGGCCCTTCCTTCTAGCGCCAATCTGTTGGTGCAGAAATCCGTCGTCCGCCGGAGGTCGCCGGAGTCGAGGCCGCTGAGGTCGCCGCCGGGGACCTGCAAAACGAAGTCCCGTCCGGAACCGGTGGGGTGGTGGCTCCGGCAGGACCCTCCGACGGTCAAGTTAGTTTCCGGCCAACAGTAATGGAGTGCTCGGAATGAGTTCCGGAGCTTAGAGATGAGGAGGAGAGCTTAGAGAGTCGAGAGTTCAGAGAGCTTAGCCTTGGCGTATCTCGGGAGGGGTCCCTTTTATAGCGGAGCTTAGTTGATGGTGACGGCCATGCCGTCTGGCAGAGAGTCGTCGGGCAGCATGGAGTTCGGTACGGAGAGGACGGCATCGTCCGGTGGATCGTGGGAGCCATACTGGCACGTCGTGGGCCGCATGGAGTCCGGTACGGAGAGGAAGGCGTCGTCCGGTGGATCGTGGGAGCCATACTGGCGAGTCGTGGGCCGCATGGAGTCCGGTACGGAGAGGAAGGCGCCGTCCGGTCTTGCTGCAGGCGACAGTTCGTCCAGAGGAGTTCGGACTTGTAACAGAGTTCGGCCGAAGGGGAAACCCGGGAGGAGCTCGGCTGGCTGAAGGGTCGGCCATCTGTAGAGTTCGGCCGAGGGACGATTGCCGAGGAGTTCGACCGCCTGGAGTCGGTCCGAAGGGGTTCGGCCGCCTGGGCTCGCCTGGAGTCGGTCCGAAAGGAAAACCCGGGAGGAGCTTCGGGTGGCCGAACGGGCGTCTGGGAGGAGTCCGTCTCCCGAAGAAGTCCTGCCGCTTGGAGTCCAAGGAGCTCGGCCGTCAGGAAGTTCGGCTGGCGGTGGGAGTTCGGCCCGGAGCCTGGCGCTGGGGAGTTCGGCAGCTAGGTAGTTCGGCCCGGACCTTGGCGCAGGGGAGTTCGGCCTCTAGGCAGTTCGGCCCGGACCTTGGTGCAGGGGAGTTCGGCCTCTAGGCAGTTCGGCCGTGGTAGGGGCTCGGCCTGGCGCCTGGCGCTAAAGCTCTTCAGCGGCTACTGGTTGCATTGGGCCGAGCATCGGGCCGGGCTTCGGCAGGAGCGGGATTTATCCCCAACAGGCTTATGTAATAAGTCAATTGGACTTAATCCAATTAAGTCCAAACTAACTCCCCTTTTGACTTGGTCTTCCAATAAATTGCCTTATGAGAAAAGAAGGAAGAGAGAAGCATGCATGAACATCAGGGAGAGGAGATATCATGCACAAAATAAAGAAAAATGGGCGTGGGGGGCATGAGCTAAGGTGGCACAAGGTTAGGGAGTCCTAGTCATACTAGGACTCCTATTTTGACTTGGTCAAACAAGATCTTTTAACCAAATAAAATTAAGAGTAAACCAACTCAATTAAATAAGATCCTAATATTTTTAAAGATTTAATTAAATTAGATTTAATTTTAATTTAATTTTTTTAATTAAATTAGATTTAGACTAGGACTATTTCTTCTTTGCACTTGGCTTATCTAATAAGTCAATTGGACTTAATCCAATTAAGTCCAAACTAAATCTAATTAAATCATATTTAATTATACTTAATCTCAGTCCTCTGGCTTAATTAAATTAAGCTAATTAGCAATCTAATTGCTAATCGATCCTCCTACAACACTTGCACTAGGTTAAACACCAATCATATTGATTGTTTAATCCTAAAAAAAATTTTAATCATTAATCAACCATCCGATCAGATCCTAAGCTCTAATGTATGTGACCCCATAGATCCAAACCTAAGTCAGTAGTAAAAAAATAGATTTTTGTATCAATCGAAGTGATCATCTAGCAATGGTATCCGATGATCGAATAGGTCGAATGTGTAGAACAACATCCTTAAAATCCATGTAGATATAGTTTTCATATAATTTATCCCCTTGACTAAAATGCTCATAGGACACTCAGAGTTCAACTATTAACTCTGATCAGATTATCCATATTATATTTTAAAATATCAAATCCATCTGATGGATTATCTTGGCCAAGATTTTGCTATATTGAAATACAGTGATACATTCTTCTCCAACTCTTGGAGTGGTCAATCCCATCTTGATCACACTCTAACTTCGCAAGTACTTGACTGTGCCCAGATGCCTTTCGTTACTGAATTAAAAATTCAGTTAGTCCGATATCAAAGCACAATGAGTTGCTTGTAGGTCACTGAGATGATCTCTGGTCAAAGAAATATTTATACCTATATCCCATCAGAGACACTCTCGATAGTAGAATGCTCTAGAGTTGATCACGTTCAATGATGATGTACCTATACGTCTCACCTATATGCTATACTAGTATCTCCACACTCCTTGGTTAAGAGGACAACCAACCTATATGGTATACAACGACCTATGCTCGATAGATGCTGTCGTCCTTATTAACAGCCTATCATTTGATCACGAATAAATTTAAGGACTAATCAATAAATTCTCTCTTTATTGAAGCTAAATAGTCCTAAGGACTTCATCACAATAATGGAGTTCGTCAGAAGATGAATACTTGTGATGAAAAATACCAAAAATATATTTTATTTATTAATGAATCAATTATAAACATAAAGTAGCTCAACCGTCAATAGGCTGACGATTGGCTTTGGAACACATTTTCCAACAGCTACTCCATGATATGGCAGCATTATTGAGTAAGAAAATATAACCAGATGTAGATTTGCATTCATCTAAATCTCCTTCCCAATCAACATCTGAATATCCATCCAAATGCAAGCAATCTCCTTCATAACATAGGGAATAGTCTGAGGTGTCTTTTAGATATCTCAATTCTTTTGACCACTTTCCAATATTTTCTTTTAGGATTTGACTAATAGTAACCTACTAGTCCAACAACAAAACAATCATCTGACCTAGTGCATATGGTGGCATACATTACACTTCCAATAGCACTCGAGTAAGGTACCTTTGACATCTCATTTTTTTCTTCTATAGGTTTAGGACACATATCATGACTAAGACCTTCTCCTTTTACTATAAGAGTGTTAATAGGATTTTAATACTGCATCTGAAATTATTCTAGAACCTTTTTGATATAAGGTTCCTGAGAGTGCTAAAAGTCTCTTAGAGTGATTTCTATAAATTTTGACTTCCAAAATATATGTAGCTTCTTTCATATCTTTTATCTCAAAATTTGATGCTAACCATCTCTTGATAGTATTTGCAAACTCCTTATTATTACAAGCCAATAAAATATCATCGACATATAGTAACAAGCAAATAAAATTATCTAGGTAATGTTTGATGTACATGCACACAATGATCTTCACTGATCATGTTAAAATCATAGGATGATATAGCTTTATGGAATTTTAAATATCACTATTTGGATGATTATTTCAGACCATATATTGATCTGTTTAATTTACAAACTATATTCTTTTGATCTTTGACCACGAAACCTATAGATTGTTCCATAAAGATTTCTTCATTCAATTCTCCATTGAGAAAAATAGTCTTAACATTTATTTGATGTAGCTCTAGATCCATTTGAGCTACCATGGCTAATATTAAATGAATTGAGGTAAATCTTACAATAGGAGAAAAAGTTTCCTCATAGTCTATACTCTCCTGCTGGGTATAACCTTTCACTATTAATCATACTTTATACCTCTTGATTGTTTCATCTGCCTTTCTTTTAATTTTAAGAACCCATTTGTTTTCAATAGCCTTTCATTCTTATGGTAGATCAACGAAGTCTCAAACATGGTTTGTTTTCATTGACTCCATTTTCTCTTTCATTGCAATCTTCCACTCTTCTTTGGTATAGCTAGATAAGGCTTCATTAACCGATTTTGGTTCTGCTTCATCATATGAAGCCAACATAAATGCCTCACCCTCAATCTCAAAACATCTATGAGGAATAATCTAATGAGTACTCTTTCAAATTTGAGAGCTCCGAGATGATTTTTCTTAAGGCATGGAACCGATCCCACTCAAATCAAAAGATGTAGATTTATTATTTTCAGCCTCATTCAATTCATATAATTGAATTTTTTTTATCTATCTCACCTCTACTTGGAAACTCATTCTCTAAGAACGTAACATTTTGTGATTCAATTTTAGTTACTCCTCTATCTGAATGTTCATCTATGAATATATATCCTTTTGAGTATTCAGGATATATTATAAATATACACTTTTTCTCTTTTGGACCTAATTTTCTATATTTGTTGGAAGGATCATGAACGTATGCTAGAGACCCCTAGGGTCTCAAATTAAATAGGTCAGGTTTCTTATCTATCCATAATTCATATGGAGTTGACATGACTGATTTAGAAGGTACATGATTTAAAACATATCCAACCATTAATAAAGCATCTTTTCAATAAGAAATTGAGAGATTGGCTTGTGCCATCGTAGACTTGACCATTTTTAATAAGATCCTTTTTCTTTTCTCAACCACTTCAATGTTGAGAATAACATCTTAAATTCTTGCATATTAAGCCCACAGCGAGGTCCAAGACAACGAACGGAGTCCAACGAGCCCAAGAACACCTTAATTGGAGTCTGGATGAGAAAGATACGTGCGAAGAAAGCACTTGAAGCATCAGAGTGAAAGCCGAAGTAGGGCCCACGATCGGCAGGCCCACTAGAGGTGCGACCCAGGCCCTTGGGGGCCAGCCCAGGTGTGCATTGGCGCATGGGCCAGCCAGCGCGCGGGCACAACCCAATGGCCAGTGGCCCAGGCACGTGCACGTGCGTTGGCAGCGGCCTGGGCCCAGGCGGCCTAGCAATCGCATGGGCGTAGGGGTTTTTTTTGCGGTCTACACACTAGAGAGCGTGAATCAGGCATTTATTGCAACTTATGGGATTTCTTCTTCATGTTTTACTAGATTTTGGACTGTATCCATGGCCTTTATAAGCAGTAGACCGAAAGCTAAAGACGGCGGCAGTGGCTTAGTGATTTTGGAGAACCTTTAACATGAAAGAGAGTAGAGAGAGAGAGAGGGCACTAACAATAGCAGGAGCAGAGACTTCGGATAAACAGTTAGATGATAAACTACGATCGTTTCAGGGGATCTTCAAGAGAGTTTATTCAAGGTAACTTCTTGTTGAGAAGATTGTATACGTGAGTTGAGAGTGGATAATCTTCTCTTATATTTTTTTCTTTTTCATAGTAAAATTTTGCATGCCCCATGGAGGCGAGCCTTTAGGCTGATCTACATACTTGATTGTTCTTATTTTGGTTTCTTCTTTCTTTTTATCGCAATCCATTGATACTAGATCCTTAACGAGTAGTATCAAAGTGCGTCGCTTCTTCCAATAATTGGTATCAGAGCCCAAATAGTACCGGAGCACAAATTACAGCAGTGGTCATAGAGATTGAAGAACATGAAAAAGACAAGCTCAATCAAGGTGGAGATCAATAGATTTGATGGGAAGAATAATTTTTTCTTGTGGCAAGCAAGGATAAAGAATATCCTCATCCAATATGGTTTGATCGATACTCTCTTATACAATAAAATGCCAGCCATCACAGAGGTGAAGGATTGAAAGTAGATCTAGATGCAGGGGGGTAAGCACGATCCGCTTGTATGTAGTGAATGATGTGGTGATACATGTACTTGGTGAGACTTTTTCGACGATGCTGTGGTCGAAGCTCGAGGAGTTGTACATGATGAAGTCCCTCACCAACATTCTCTTCCTTTGGAGGCAGTTCTATCAACTGCAGATGGATGAAGGCCAGAGTATGTAGGAATATCTATCTAACTTTCAGAAGATCCTCACCGACCTCCATAGTGTTGGCAAAAAAGTTGAGAAGAAGATCAGGACGTTAGTCTTGCTTGCATCACTTTTTTCTTCATATGAATCCTTGGTGACTACTCTTCTAGTGAAAAAGAGCACCATTAAGATGGATGAAGTCACTACAGTGATTCTCTAGAATAAGATTCTTAGAAGGAAGAACCCAGCTTCGAGCTCAAATGGTGGTAGCTCAACTTTGACAGTTTATGGAAGAGCAGGAGGCAGTAGATAGAGCGGTAGAGGATCGCGAGAAGGATGGTCCAAGTCTAAGACGAGGGACCAAAGTAAGATCAGATGCTATAGGTGCGATGAGTTGGGACATCGAGTCAAGAATTGTCCACAGCTCAAGGATCGGATGAGGGCTATTATGGCGGTGGCCAGTAGCAATACAAAAGACAGTGATGATATTCTTCTGGTTATTGATGAGGTATCTACTTCTTTCTTCTAGTAAATTATAGATTCTGCTTGTTTTCATCATGTATGTTACAGAAAAAAGATGTTTAACTCTCTAGAGATCAGTGAGGGCACCGTGTTTCTATCAGATGGATCGAGCTATGAGATCAAGGACAGCAAAATGATCAGTATGAAACTCCATGATAGAATAGTGAAGAAGTTGGATGAGGTCCGATACATACTCAGTTTTAAGAAGAATCTAATTTTACTGAGTAGACTGAATTTGACTGGCTTCAGATGGAAAGCTGATGGAGGAATTTTGAAGATCATGCACGGTAGTAGGGTGGTGCTAAGAGGAAGAAAATATAGAGGATAATACCTTATATCAGAGAGCCCTATACAAGGTGGAGCTTCAAGTGGAGATGGATCAGACATGGGATGAGAGACTCGGGAGGACGATATGCAACGTCTCAAGGTGAAGTTCCTATTACCACAGAAAGCTACCCCGAGCAGGTCTTAGGTTAGATAGATCACAGTAGTTGATGAAGATGGGATTGAGCGGCCTGGCTTGACTCCCACGTTTGCCCATCCATAATTAGCAAACAATTGTCCTAGGATATGGGGGTGCTAGACAAGCTCTCGGATAGGTGGAGACCGAATATCAAGTCGAGATAAAGATTATTAAGAATTATGCCTTGAATTCTTTCATATTAAGCCTACAGCAAGATCCAGGGCAACGAACGGAGTCCAACGAGCCCAAGAACATCTCAATTAGAGTTTGGATAAGAAAAATACGCGCGAAGAAAGCACTCGAAGCATCGCAATGAAAGTCGAAGTGGGGCCCACAATCGATAGGGCCACCGAAGAAATGACCCAAGCGTACGAGCCCATAGGGGCCGGCCCAGGTGCACACTAGCAAATGGGCTAGCCAGCACACGAGTGCGGCCCAGCGTGGGTGAGCGATCCTATGTGGGCGCGCGGGCACGCAGCCCAGCCTTAGGTGCGCACGCAGGGGCAGCGGTCTCGCAATCGCATGGGCATAGGGGTTTTTTTCATGGTCTACATGCTAGAGAGCATGGATCGGGCATTTATCGTGGCTTACGAGATTCCTTCTTTGTGTTTTACTGGATTTTGGACTATTTTTATGGCCTTTATAAGCAGCAGACCGAAAGCTAAAGGCCGCAACGATGGCACAGTGATTTTGGAGAACCTGAAACATGAAAGATAGTAGAGAGAGAGGGTGCTAGCAACAACAGGAGTAGAGGTTTTGGGCAGACAGTTAGATGATGGACTGCGATTGTTTCAGATGATCTCCAAGAGAGAGTTTCTTCAGGATAACTTCTTATTGAGAGGATTGTATACATGAGTTGAGAGTGGGTAATCTTCTCTTATATCTCTTTCTTTTTTATAGTAAAATTTTGCATGCCGCATGGAGGCGAGCTTTTAGACTGATCCACATACTTGATTATTCTTATTTTGATTTCTTCTTTCTTTCTGTCGTAATCCGCTAGTACTAGATCCTTAGTAAGTGGTATCAAAGCGCGTCGCTTCCCCCAACATCCATTTTGCTGTGGAGTTCTAGAAATGGTCAACTATCTATCTATTTCTTTTTTATTATATAGTTCTTTAAATTATTCAGATAGATATTTTCTTTTCCGATCAGTTCTTAAAATTTTAATTCTTTTGTCTAATTGATTTTCAACCAAATTGACATATCATTGAAGTAATCCAATGCTTCTGACTTATGAGATATCAAATAGCTATATCCAAATCAGGTATAATCATCTATGAATGTAATGAAATAATATGCACCATGTCTAGCTCTAACACTCATTGGACCATAGATGTCTGAATGGACTAATTGCAATGAATAGTCTGCCCTTGATCAAATTTCAAATAATTTCTTAGATGTTTTTCTAGCTAGACAATGTTCACAATTGGTTAATTCTATTTTGTCAACTAGACCCCAAAGTTCTTCCTTAGCTAATCTATACATTCTCTCTTATTTAATATGACCTAGTCTAGCATGCCACACTTTCACATCCATAATATTTGAAGAAGTGGTTAAAGAAAAATAACTACTATTATGATAAACATTGGTAGAATATCTATCATTCATCATAAAAAAATCATTTAACAAACATGCTGAAGTAAATAAAGCCTGTCTTCATAGTAGATATCTACAACACTGCCATGAAAATAGAAAGCATAACCTAAGCTAAGAAGAACTTTCATGGAGGCCAGATTGTGCCTTATGCATGAAGCATAAGGATATCATGCAGGTACAAAATTCTTTCATTACGTAAAGTCAGCTTACACATTCCAATGCCTTTGACTTTCAGTCTTATGTTGTTATCTTCATGTATCCATCTCATCCTTGCTTGGACGCGATGGTATTCCATGAATGCTCCTCGATCGCCACTCATATGGTCTGTAGCTCCTAAGTCTACAATTTATGTAGGATAAGAATTGGTGAGCAATATTATACTAGAAACATAAATAGTACCTTGCAAATCAGTATGAGGTGTTATCTTATTTTGCTCGTAATACTAACGAGTAAAATGGCCTATCTTGCTATAACTGAAATACTTATTTTGAATTTGTCCTTTCATCTAAACCGTTTATCTTTTTTATTTCTTTTGAAGTTCTTCTTAGGCTTACGAGCAACTTCTTTTACTTTCTTGCTCTTTCTCTTCCATATATGACCCTTGCCTTTGTTCATAAAACTTAAAGTTTTTTTTTGAATCTAAACTAACTAGGAAGACTTTCTTAGTGCCTCTATCAAACACAAGGCGCTCTTCCTCAAGTTCAACATGTCAAACAACATCTGCAAAGGTTTTGATATTATTATTGTAGGTCGGATTAAGCTTCATGTACTCCCAACTGTTAGGAAGAGAATGGATCACCGTCTGAACTTGTTGCTCATCTGTCAAGTCATGATCAGTTGCTTTTAGTTTTCTAATCATTTTTGATATTTCATTCAAATATTCACTTATAGTGTGATTAGGGCACTTCTTGTATATATCAAATTTGATAGTCAGTTATCTCAGCCTGATCATAGTTATTCCACCAAATTTCTCTTTTAGGTATATCTATATCTCATGAGCAGAGAAAAATAATTTACACTCATCTACGAGATCATCTATCATTGCACTTATCAGAGTACCACGTGTAGTGATATTTTTTTGCTTTTCATGCACGATAAGTCCCTTGATCTCTCATATTCTGAGCACCATTTTTCTTATCAGGATCAATCATGGCATGGTTGATGGCTTCCAAAATGTCTTGTTCCTTAAGAACATAGTGGATCTTAGTTTGCCAGATATTATAATTCTTGCCATCCAATTTTTCGCCTTTGTTAAGATCAGCAATAATATTCTCTAATGCTATTCCAATTAACATACATATTTGATACAAAAAAAGAAATAAATACTAGCACATTTCATCCATAGCATATATTTATTTAACTTTGTAACATGCATAAGTAATGATAACCTTAACATAAATAATGGAATCAAAAGTTCACTATGTTTCCAATCATCTTCCATATCTTATGTTAGAATACCATTATTTATCATCTACTATCAATAATAAAGTTAGATATATACATATGCTTTCAAGTAACAGTTGCTCCCACTTAATCAAATATAATCGAATAGTTAAACTGGTGTTAAAAAGCTTAACTGTACATGAGTCAATACAACATAAAAAAATATGCATATATACAAGCATATTTATAAATATAATTCAAATACAATGTATTAACGATGAAAATATCATATTCTTCTTGGAATAGACTCCTTGGTTTCTCTAAGGACATGCCTAGGTACTGGCTTTGGTAAGCATGAAGTGCCTAAGAAAACATATCCATAATGATGAAAATAAGGGCTTAAAGAGAGAGCAGCTGATCTAGTGATGTTCCTTATCATGTATTCTTCCATAAAAACTTTTACTAACCAAGAATATGATTTATTTGGTTTAGGTAGTTTCCAAAATTGATCTACCAATTGTTGCCAAAAAATAGGTAAAGTTGCTCTTAATGCTAAGAACCTACGATCCTCATCTATGACATATCTGGGTCATATAATGTCTTATATCTTATCATTAACTCTCTTAACATGCTCAACCATGTCAACATGGGGTTTCATTATATATTTATCCAATTGTTGCACCATTTTCCTAACATGTGCCTGTTGTTCTGTAGTTCTTATGGCTATAAGGCTTCTGATCCATAATACCATTTTTTCTATGACAGATAAGTAAAAAAAAATAATTACAAAAATGATATAGACACCCATAAGTCAAGATACAAAAACTAGACACAAAGTCTTTACTGTTTCATTTCTATGTATATAAATAATAAATACTAATAAAGTCAGGATGGCCGAGTATATATGGTATGCTAAACATGACCAATCTTACCATTATCACCTTGAGACCAAAAACATTTCCCACCTTCTATTGTTAGGAATCAATGTGTCAACATATCTTGTATGAGAGAAGGCTAGTGATTTGTGTCCATTAGTGTTTTTGGGTTTTAGAAATACAACAAGTAACATGTTGCTCTTTTTTTTTTTTAATCTTTTATGACATGATAGCCCTTACTATAAATAGTCATGGAACTATTTAAATTGTCTGAGTGCCCTCTAAGAGCAACAGAGCATGGTTTATGGTTTCCTAAAACAACAACAACAAAAAAATTATACGACCTATACCATGGCATTGTTGTGTGACCGGAGCGTCTTTATCTATATATATTTTTTTAAATTATTATAAGATTTCTTTGTTTCAGATAAATTCAAAAGGATTTAGATAGCACCTTCTGCCGCTTGGTAGGACTCTTTATGCCAAAAAAGAAATGCACAAAGTAATTTCTATGTGCGACTTGTAATTCCAGATGTTATATTTAAAGTTAAATAGGATAAATCATACTTTGTAGATAATGTACATGTGTATGAAAAATTATGTCATGAAATAGCATATTCATGAAGTTGCTATGTAAGACATAATTTAAACACATAATGTATAATTTTAAATTTGAACATAGGAAATACATATTCAAGCATATCTAGAAACAAATTTAATCCATCAAGGGCTCTAATACCAATGTAAGATATAACAAATAGAATTTACCTCTTGAAAGCCTAAAATGCTAGATCCAGGAAGACTACTTTCATGGATTAAATATTATTTCTCTAAGTATCTTGATCACATTTTCAATCATAAAAAATGGAAAGAAAACTCTTACCACAGCCTGAATTGCCTTTCACCTATGTTGTTTTTCTTCTTTTCCATGGAATCTTAAGTCTCCGGGAGCAAGAGTCCTCCTTCAAATAAAACTCTCAGTGTCTCTCTTTACATAAAACTCTATTTATTTTATACGGGAGTTATAGTGGGTGGTTTCGATAACCAACACCATGTTTTATATAGAAACTATCCACTACTTTATTATATTAATTATTTAAGCCCATAATTAAGCATATATATCTTACACATAAGATAGTATGTGTGTATGTGTGCTTGGAGAGGGCCTTTCATTTAAGCTCTGGTGTTCTTGCTAAGGATCCAAATCTATTAAAATATTTTTTTTTTTTGATTCAAATGGGCATTCATATAATTTTTGTGTGAGTATAGCCTAAAAGATTAGAGTACAAAATATCACACAAAGCTCTAGGATACTCCTAACCAAGATGCCAGGACCACTCACCAGTATGATTTGCCTTCCAATAGACGTGCCTAATAATCATTACAGAGAAATGACAAAGAGACTTCGAATATCATAAATTAGTAGGTAGACTATGGACTACTCTATAGTATCCCGGATCCAGGCAATGACAATAGCTGAGTCACCCTCCACAATGATCTTCTCTGGATGTATCCTTAGTCGTGCATAGGTGATCTCCATCCAGACGGCCTGAAGCTCCGTGTCAGGAATAGATGGCTCAAAAAGGAGAGACTCTCCAACTGCCAGCATCCTGCCCTCAAGATCCTGGATCACATAAATTCAATCATAAATACTATGATATGCATGTAGTCAATCCAAATAGATCCATATTGTAATGTTTACTAATCTACATAGGCCATGAGCTAGATCCACTCTAATATCGTTTCTAACAATCCAAGATCTTGTCCAAAAGATTAGATAGAAGATATTATTTGAATTCATTAACTTTCTATATGTATCCAAGATCTATCCAGACATAGCCGATGTGTGTCTAAATACATGCCTGTATGGATTGTTATTCATACATATAATATGAGTTAGATTTGGCTATGCTCGAGTGGATCTCCACCTAGATCTAGTCATATTTAGATTTAATAATAGAAGTCCCACGTTGATAATCTGAGTTATTGGATGTGATCGAATATATCTAAGCTGCTTAAATACCAAAAATCATGTAATTGATAGACCTCTAGTATATTCATCAAATGGTCAAAAAATTAGACAACCTAAATAATAATTGTTTGCATCATAAACATATGCTACCTATTATTTGGGTTTAGTGGATCAGTTAATGAAGGTCCGATAAAGAAGGTGACATGTAAAGGGCACAGAGATGATGAAATTTTAATGCATCAAAAATTATTTGAAAAGAAATGGTTATAAAGAAGTGAATGAGTGGCGGTATAATCGTATTCTAAAACTTATTTAACTAAGATATAATCGCATCAAGAAAGATATTAGAGATCAATGGAAACTCTGTCTTATCTACTTATTTGTTTTATCCTTTGCTTTCTCTTTTAAATCATATCTTTACTCCTTCTTAGGAGTAGGTGGTAATTCTATAATCTAAAAGTTCTTGAAGTTTTAAGATAATTCTGAATCCAGTCTTTCTCTTTAAATTTCCAACCCTACGCTGGTGGCACGCCGTGTATTTCTCTTCATGTCACCATACTTATTGATTTTTTTGAACTTCGATCATGAAAAATAAAAAATAATTTTGGGCATGCCTGGTGGGACAATAGAATGCTACCGAAGAAGGAAGATTGAAGTTTAAGCCTCCACTATGGAATAACTACAAGCACTTCTTGCTAGTAGTCAAGATATTGAAAATTAGCAGGCTCCTTCGGTTGAATAAGGGGGGTCTGATTCATCTTTGCAGCAGATTGATGCCACTAGTGATGAAGCCCAGCAAGAAATATCATCAGGAAAGAAGGTTGGCTAATGTGAAAGTTAATTTCTTGCCTCGATGACTTTTTGATAGGTTGTACTCTAGATGAACAATATTATGGTACAATTTCATTATCATCTAGATGAAAGTCAAAAAGATCTTGTTGAAATAATTACTAGCCAGTTTGCTACGATCGTGAGGCCATTAGTAAGTCAGTAGGAAAGTATTTCTTCATTAATGATCTAGCAATTTGATAAGTTAATCATGCTATTGGCCGAATAGAATCGGTCTCTACCAATACTTTGGAAAGCAGTCCTAGTGGTATAGCCTTCTGAAAATGCCCAATCAACAGTACAAGGGTCCCCTACATAAGATTTATAGTATGAAAATGTAAAAATTTTAGAGCAGCCTGATCTCAAAAAGATGGTGTCTTGTGATAAAAGTAAGGCTAAATAATCTGAAGGAGAATCATGTAGGACAAAGCCTTATTTAATGGATATAGAAATGCTGACTAGCCCACTGGTTCCATCCCATGTGGCCATTTCAGCTAGCAAATTACAGGTCGAATGTGAGGTTAAATGAGGTTAATAATTATGCAATGGAAACTATGGCCTAATACAGGTCGAATATGCCTATTATCGATTTTAGTAGCCATGCTAAAAATAGAGCTAGACTCGGTACGATAGTGACCCTTAATGCTGGGCAAGTCAGTCTTGGAGTAGATATGAACAATGGTAGGGGGGGATATGTGGGGCCTATAATGGCACCATTATCACAAGAACTAAATAGACTAAGTTTCATTTTTAACCCTGAAAGTGGGTTTGGTATGAGCACTGCAAAGCCTGGCTCTTAAACAGTACATGAAAATCCTTTATATGAGCCATAGTAGAGAGCTCCAGTGTAAGTATGAGTGCCACATAACCGAGTGGACCATGCTCAACTTGGTCTTGATGTAGCTCATTTGGTAGATATGGTTAGGAGACAATAAGATTCTTTGCTTCAGTTGATTAATAGGCCGATATATAGAAAATCATATCTAGAATGGTATAATCAAGCATATGAATTATCTAGAGAGTATAAAATACCTAAATTTTTTCATTTTTTGGGAGATGATAATATTGGAACATGTAGGCATATTTTCAGTCTAGTATAGTGAAGCAGGTGCAAATGACTTCCTCAAGCTTAGGCTATTTGAAAACTTTCTCATTGAATCTCTTTTTTCATGGTATGCGAATTTGCCACCTAATTCTATTTTTACTTGGTAGAAAATGGAAAGTCAATTTTATACTCAATTTTATAGAACCAAACCTAAGGTATCAATTCCAGATCTGGCTGGATTGACACAAGAAGCTGATGAATCAGTTGAAAGATATATGAGCTGATTCAAAAAGGCTCGAAACTGATGCTATGCATTCTTAAGAGAGGCCGAATATATAAAAATTGCACAAAATGGCCTTAATCTTGAGCTGAGGAAGAAGTTTGTAGGTTAAGAATTTTTTGATCTATTCTAGTTAACATCCCAAGCAGTGAATTATGAAACAATTTTTAGAGAAGAAAAACGAAAGAAATCTATAAAGAGAACTTATTATAGAGATCTTAATTATGATATTTTGGCCATTGAGGCTGAATCCAAGAAATTTGGTGAGGACTTAGATGTGAAAATTGATATTGCAGGGATTCTCACTAGAAAATCTTATATTTGTAGGATACTCAATAGGCCAAATATGCAAGTTCGATCATCGTCAACTATTCAAGCTTCACCAAAAGAAGAGAATAAGTTTGCATTCAACATTACTAAGGTTGATCAGATATTTGATCATTTGTTGAAGAATAAACAAATCAAGTTATCGAAAGGCCACAAAATACCATCGGAGTTGAAGGAGAAGAAGTATTGCAAATTAATGGCATAATTAGTGGAGTCATAGTACAAACAACTACCTAGTATTTAGAAATGCTATACAAAAATATATTGTGGAAAGTAGGTTGAAGTTTTTTAATAAAGATAAAGGTATTATATTGATTGGTGGATATCCCTTGCCAAAGGTAATGGTCAATACTGCAAGTGCAAGTCTAACCAATATAATGGATAAACATGACCAAAGTGGAGAGCAAAAGATCGAAGGCATGAATAAGCAAATAGTGGAGGAACCACAGCAATGAGAAAGGAAGTTTGTGGACCTGCGATAAAGAGATTTGTTGCATTTAGAAGTTTCATGCTAATTCTACGATCGAGTATCTTGGTTCAGTATCATATCGGAAAGGGTACTGCACCACTAGAAGGAATACCAAAAGAGTTGGCCTCAACATCTTTTAGTTAACATGTGGGGAAGAATAGATTCAAAATACAGACCATCAGATGGAAGACCAATATTGGAAAGGATGCCAACTGAAAACCCAACCAATTTAAAAGATAAAGAAATAAAATTGATGAAGTTCAAATGGATTGATGAAGATAGGCTTAATAAGGATGGGTGGATAAAGATGAAATTGGCAGAAGCAAGATGAGAAGGGAGCAAACTTTCTGCTAATTGAACAGGTAAAATGGTTTGCTAGTCAATGTAGTAGGATTAACCGTAATATGATGAGAGAAAGAAGTTCAAGTATAACCAATAGTGATTGAAGGAGGTCAAAGTCAATTAGCCTCCCATAACACCATATTAGAGAATGGTAAGAGGTATGGCCGAAAGAGAGGAGCCAACTTCAGCCAAAACCATACATGACAATGATACAAAAGAGGCAATGGCAAAGAATAAGAGCACTAGAAAGAAACATACCTTTGGAGGCATATAAGATGTCTTTTCAGCAATGACAATGGATGAAGAAGGATCCATCACTTAAAGCTAAATCCTAGGAATCAATATTGGGAGAAATCTCTGAAGAAGTATAATTAAAGATTCAATTTGGGATGCTACCACAAAAAGTTGATGTGAATATGGCATTCACTTTATCTTATATCTTCCAGGCTAAACCATATCAGTCATCACAAATTGAAGATGTTATGGAGATAGGAGAATGTCCAAAAATTCTATGTATTGACTGTAAGCTAGATTTTGTTAAAAGCGGACAAAATCGAGAGAATTTAGCATCTTGTAAGAATGGCAATAATTTTGTTTCAAAAATCCATAAGAGAAATGGAGAAACATATCAAACTGCTATATATTAACGTACATATATTTGAAAAATGTATTTGATAGATTCTAGTGGACAACGGTGCGGCGATAAACATTATGCCAACAACATTGATGTGTAAACTTAGGAGGAAAGATGATGAATTTATAGCTATAGATATGGTGGTCATAAACTTCATAGGAGAATCTTATAAACCAAAAGGGGATTTGCCAATACATCTTCAAGTAGGTTCACGATCCTCTATTACTGCATTCTTTATTATTGATGCTTCGACCATATATAATGCTTTATTGGATAGAGATTGGATACATGTCAATTTTTAGATCCCTTCATCCTTGCACCAATAATTAATTTTATGGGATCTTGATACAAAGGAGAAAGAGGATGAAGTAGAGGTGGTCATAGCTAACAATAGACCATTTATATTAAATACAAACATGGCCAAAGCTATATTATATCAAGATGATGTAGGCCTATTGAAGTTTGTTGGGTAAGATAAGTTTGAAAAAACCTAAAGGAATAATTATAATGAATTTTGCAGATGTTTGTCAAGTAGAACATGATATTCGATTATGAAAGATAGAAGAGCAGAATCTGCTTGCATTGAGTTTATAATGACTTAAGAAGCAATAAAAGCCATGGCAGATACTTTTGCCAAATTATCGGCCTATGAGAAATATAAAGAAGCAGAAGGGTTGAAGTGTCGTATATCCAGAGTAATGGAAGAGTCCGATGAGATATTGTTAGATGAACTTGAAACTACATCAATAGAAGATAATAATATTAGAGTGCCTGACAAGATAATAAAAGTAAATTTAGGAGAAGAATCACACCCTCGAATCATCTTTGTTAGTAGGATATTGTAGGATGAGGAAAGAAAATAATTAGTTATATTGTTATGAAAATTTAAATATTGCTTTCTTTGGGATTATGTTGAAATGCTGGGTTTGAGTAGATCACTGATAGAACATAGATTGCTGATCAAAGAAGGTTTTAAACCCTACATGCAGCAAAAAGAAGGATATTGGCAGAAGTCATCTTGAAGGTGAAAGAAGAGGTGGAAAGATTGTTTAAAGCCAGATTTATAAGAACTACAAGATATATGAAATGGTTATCTAATATTATTCCTATGGTTAAGAAAAATGGGAAGGTACGTATTTGAGTTGATTTTAGAGATCTCAGTAGAGCCACACCAGAGGATGAATATCCAATGCTGATTGTTGATATACTTATAAACATACCTGCTCAGTATACCATGCTATCTTTCATGGATGGTCATTTTGGATATAACCAAATCTTTACATTTAAGGAAAATGTGTATAAAATGGCTGTTCAATTCCCAGGGCTTATCAGCATGTTTGAATGGATAGTGATGTCTTTCGGCCTAAAGAATGTTGGAGCAACATACCAAAGAGCTATAAATGTTATATTTTATGATATGATTGGCCGATTTATGGAGGTGTACATAAACTATATAGTGATCAAGACTCAAAATTTTAAAGAACATTTGGACTTTTTGAATAAAATATTTCAAAGGATGAGGGTACACCAGTTAAACATGAATGTTGGTGCGAAATCTGATCGATGCCGGAACTGGTTGGAGCTGGAGAAGTCGAGGTTGCCGTCGGGACCTACAAAAGAAGTCCAAACTGGAGAAAGGATGGCTTCGGTAGGATCCTCTGATGGTCAAGTCAGCTCTTTCGATCAATAAAAATGGAATGCTCAGCAGAAAAAGTAGCAGAGTTTTGAGAAGAAGAATGAGAGCTTAGAGAAAAAATATCTAGAGGATCTCTTTTATATATTGAGCCTATAACAAACTGATAGTGACAGCCACAATCGCCTGATAGTGGACCGTTCGAAGCCACATGAAGTTTGTTATAGAGAGTAGTATCTGTTGTTGTGATGCATCTATTATCGTGATATACAGGCAGTTAAGATTTAATTATTGAAGTTTAGAGGAGGTAGGTGCTGGCAATGAAGAGCTTCAAGTTTCATCAATTTTAGAGAAGTTCAGACTTCTTCAGGATCGTTTGTATGTAAGTGGATTCATGTTGTGCAAATTGCTGGATCCGTGTAGGCGTGGAGGGCCTCCCAGGCGACTGCATGGAGTTTGGTCGGAAGGGGTTCGAAAGTCTACTGAAAAAATTCTGAAGGAACTCCGCTAGAGGAACCCGGAAGGAGGTCTATTGGAAGAATTCAGAAGGAGTCCGATCGATGGAGAAGTCCAGTTAAGGGTGAAGTCCAGAAGGAGTCTGACCGATGGAGGAGTCCGACTGAAAAAGAAGTTTAGTAGACTTACGATCGAAAAAGATCAGCTGAAAGGAGCCTGCCTATGATGGAAAAGTCCGACTGAAGGAGAAGTTTGGAAGACTTGCGATTGGGGAGAGCTAACTACCTAGGGTGGAGGAGCTCGGCCATCCCCACCATTCAAGCTCATCTGGGCGAGGTTCAGAGGGATTTTGCAAATTCGATCGAGGGTCAATCTTGGTTGTCTTTACCGGACGGGATCATTCAGCAATTAGATATCTAACCAAACTTCGACAGGAGCGGGTTCTCCCCTAAATAATAGTCCTCTGACTCTCGAGTTCAAAATTCGAAAGAAAGGAGTGTAGATGCGACTGTCGAAGTTCTTTTTGGCTTCTCGCATCCATCAGGATAGGATTTTTTAGCATTTACCATGCTGGCGTCAAAGCTTTTTAAATCTAAAATAAGATTGAGAAGACGACCCTTCATATTTTCCTCCAAAACTCTGCCTTAGGTACAGCGCCATAAAGACTATCTATCGTCACTTTTCTATCATGATGAGTGGGACACGCGGTGCATGATGATCAACTTAAGTCGATCCACAATTATAACTCGCTCGATTTTTTTCTGACTATTTAAGGCCTTCTCCTCTCATCCAAAAGTCATTCTTGTCTGAGTCTTCTTCTTCCTCCAGTCTCCATTCTTCTTCCACCTAAGCGTTTTAGCTTCCTCCCTCATCTTCTTGGGTTCTATATGCCCTTTCGACTAGTTCTCGTCGCACCTACCATCTTTTCACCCTCCCCAAATAGCTTAGGTTAGTTTTCCAACCCTTTTCTTTGGGTATTCATGCTTTTTTTAGCTTCTTGCTCTACTAATTTCTTTGTAACCGTATTTATCCTATATTTTTTCTTATTTTTTGAGGGTTTTCTTGGGGTCTTACTTCGATCTGAATGTCTTCCAAAACCTTTCACTCCATCGATTTCTGGGGCTCGTCTGGACCTACCTTCCTAGACCCTGCACCCCTGATCGAGGTCGAACTTAGGAACATATCTCACTCGTCCTTTGTTCCAGACACCATCCCATCCATTCTTACTCTGGATGATCTTTCTCTAATCCAAATTTAATATGGAATCCCCTCGAAATACGATCTTGAACTTTTTAGTTCAGATGATCGAGTCAGTTCTCTTCTGGTTGGTCGATTTTATTTGTACTTAGAGACATTTCATGCCAGGCTTTGGCTTCTACTACCCTTCTTTGTAGCTGCCCTCTTCCAATTTTTGAACATCTTCTTGGCATCTATCATACCAAACTCCTTTCGATTTGTCATAAGTTTTCTTTCCCTCTACCAGCTTGTCGAAATTCTACCGACTGTCTCATTATTCTGAAACTTCTATATCTTCAAATGCCATCCTTCCGCAAAGGACTGATGGTATTTTTTTTCTCAGTTTGGCAAGAAGGGGTTGCTGAAAGGCAGTCCTTCTTCTGTTCATAACTAGAAGGAGAAGTACTTCTTCATCCGATATCCCATCTTATCGCTTGACCTTCCTCCCTAGGGCTTTCTTAGAAAATCTATCAACCGAGCCCCTAGTTTAGACTGGCCCGACCTTGGATCTTCTAATCGGCTCAAGGCATACCGAGCTCCTCTTCTAGATCTTTTGAGGAAGCAAACTTTGTTCGACTTCGATTTGAGTCCTCTTGACCCTGTCGGTATTAGTCGTGCATATGTACGTGCATATGAATTCTTATGAAGTTTTGTATGTACCTCGGTTAACTATACATCTTCTTTTGTCTTAGAAATGGATACCGATGTCATGGAGAGACTCGCCAAGGGCCTGTATGCCTAGAAGAAGAGGAAGGGGAAGGCTCTAGATGAAGGCTCGAAGAGGGTGATGATCGGTGCCTTTGACCCTGTAGCTTTTGCTACCGCTAATATCGCTCCCAAGGTTCGCCCCAAAAAAGAGGTCATCCCGACCACATATGCCGACATCGTAGAAGGATAATCTCTTCCTTCTGAGCCTACGAATCTTTCCATCGAAGATTGCACGCCCGATCCCTCCACCGATGAAGGGAAAGAGAGGAGGAAGGAGAAAGCAGCCATTGCGAAGAAGGCCCGCAAGGCAAGTCAAGACGAGCCCAGCCGAAGCAGCAGTGATGACCAAGGGACAGACCCCTTCGGTAACCTGGATATCATCCAGAATCTGATAGATAAGTTCATCCTGCCAGAAGAAGTGGACTACCTAGCCGACCTTGACTAGAGGTAGTTCGTTTGGGAGTCTCTCGGAACTATCCTTAGGGTAATCATCTTGCCATACTTCTTTTTTTTATTTTCTCACCCTTTCTTCTTTCACCTTACAGTGATCTGTTCATGGTAGTCGGACCACCATATACTTGCCTACTTGAAGAGGGCAAATTGCCTAGAGGCGGAGATGCTGAATGTCTGAGAAGGTCTTTAGGCGGAGATCAATCGCCTTTAGGCAATGGCTGTCGAGGCTGAGCACCTCGTAGGAAAAAAGATGGTGGAAAATGAGAGCCTACGCAGCGCACTTCGAAAGGAAGAGTTCGTCTCGATCGGACTCAAGGTGGCGTTGGCTCTGGAGGAGAAGAGGAGGCAAGAAGGCAAGGAGAGGATCACTGGTCTGGAGGCTCAAATGTCAAAGTTGATCTCAGAGGTAGCAGCTCAGGCCATGGAGGAGTTCAAGATCTCCTCCAAAATGGATCTGAACATCACCTTTGGCCAGCAAGCATTCATCAAGGGCTTCAAGCTTTGCAAAGGCAGGATGGTCCGAAGGTTCCCTAAGCTCGATCTTAGATTTCTAGAGGAGGAGGATGATGCAGAAGTGGGATCGTCCAATGCCGCAGTCGATCCTTCCTCCATCGAGCCTACTTCCGATCCATTCGAACCTATCGTGGAGGCGTCTGAGCCAGTGCAGGAATCCGAGGTAGTCGAGAGCACTCCGGCTTCGTCTGTCATCATCCCACCTGAGGTTGAAATCCTTGAGTAGTTATACATTCTTCCTTTTTTTTTCTTTATAATCAAAATTTTTTATTAAATGAAAGTATTTTTTTTTTGTCTATATCTTTGAGCATTTTTCATACTTTGAATGTAGTCTCCCATCAATGCTGATCTACTACCTCAAGGGTTTTCCTGAAATCTTTAATAAAAAGTTGGAGGAAGGAAGTCTATCATCTGAAAAAGAAGTTGAAGAAGATGGAAGACGACCTTTAAGCTTCATGGAAGAATGCTTCGGAGGCGATCAAAGAGGTCACTCATCTCTGAAACTTGCACATGAAGGACTCCGCGAGTTTTAGCATCCAGAAGGGAAAATTCGAGAGGGAGCTGGCCGAACTCCGAAAGAATGCAAGCAATAAATCCTGGGTGCTGACGGCGAAGATCAGCTCCCTCGAGACTCAACTCAAGATGGCGAAGGACAAGATTCAACTTCTGGAGGGAAGCTCGCTGTAGTCCTCCGACAAGGCACAATTTGAGTGGGACTGATCGATGAGATTCTCCGTACTTCAAAAGCAGCTGCATGATGTTGAGCTCACATATGAGACTTACCGATTGAGCTGGAGTGATAGGATATCCAAGCTAGAACAAAAGCTTCGTGCCTCCAACAACAAAGTAGCCCGGCTCTAGTGGCAACTTTCTGATGGCTTTCAGGCTGGAACAAGCAAGGAGGTCGAGGAGGTCGCCTCCTTGAAGAGGACCATTGGTGAACTCTGGGAGTCCGTCGGTATAGAAAAGATTGAGGTGCAGTGACTGAAGCTCGAGCTGACTTATGAGCATCAGGCTACCAAGGATGCGGAGGTCGAGTCCGAGGTCCTAAGGAGGAGGCTATGAGAGTCAGAGGAGAACTACCATCGAGCCAATAGGATGTTCCATGATAACATGATGAGGTGGAGGGAGCTCGAGGAGGAGGTTGATCATCCAAAAAAATCTCTGGTAGTGGCCACCAGCCAGAAGTTTGAGGAGTTCGGCCCTTCTTAGGATTTCGGCGGCCTTTCTCTTTCTCTCTTTTTTTTGTGTGATCGATCTTGTCGACCTATGTTTTACGTATAATAAACTTATTTTTATAATGAAATAGTATCTTTTTTTGTTATTTTTGTTTTACATGAATTCAAAGCTTGCTCATAGCTTTACTTTCTTCACTTTATTTTTCTTTGCATTATCTTCTAATGACATGCTTGTTGTGGATGCCAAGCTGGAGTTCCTTCTACAAACAAAGATAGGATTCTATTTTTCATATTTGACATAGTCAGGTTATCATAGAAAAAGAATATGTAAGGATTGTCAGCAAGGCTTCTTTCCTCTCATCTTTGGTCAACGAGGTCCTGGCTTTTGCTCACGTCAGGATGAGATTTTTCTTCTGTTCCTAACATGGCTTGTGGGGACACATTAGGGCCGTTGAAAGAAGCCTCTCCCCGCATCCCGACTTAAGTAACCAAGATCTTCACTTTAGTTTAATGTTAGGATGAGGTTTTTCTCCTATTTCTAATAGGACTGTAGGAGCACAAAAGGACCGTTGAAGGAGCCTCTTCCCGCATCCCAGCTTAAGTAACCAAGGTCTTCGCTTTAGCTCAATGTTAGGATAAGATTTTTCTCCTATTTCTAACAAGACTATAGGAGCACAAAAGGATCGTTGAAGGAGCCTCTTTCCGTATCTTGGCTTAAGTAATCGAGGTCTTCACTTTAGCTCAATATTAGGATGAGGTTTTCTTCCTATTCTTAACAGGATTATAGGAGCACAAAAGGACCATTGAAGGGGCCTCCCTCCACATCCCAGCTTAGATAACCGAGGTCTTTGCTTTAGCTCAATGTTAGGATAAGGTTTTCCTCCTGTTCCTAATAGAGCTAACTTCATCTAATGATAAAGTTTGGGAGGCTATTTTCTGTCATCATAGTTTTACACTAAGATCGAAGGTAAAGAGATTTTATTGAAATGAGATTATTGATAGTACATGTGTAAGTTCTCCAAGCTCCATGGGCATGGGAGATCGGTGCCTCTAAGTTTCTTCAAGTAGTAAGTTTCAGATCGGACAACCTCTTTGACTTCATAAGGATCTTTCCAATTTAGGATGAGCTTTCCTTGGCTTTGAGATTGTGAACTGGCTACTCATCAAAGTACCAAGTCCTCCACTTTGAATGTTTTGCCCTTGACTTTAGAGTTATAGTAACGAGCTACTTTTTGCTTATAGGCTGCCATCCGAACTTAAGCTTTTTCTCATTTTTTCTCCAATAGGTTGAGGATAGTCCTGAGGTCCTGTAAGTTGTGCTGCTCATTGAATGCCATAACTCGTGCTGGTGAAAGTTTGAGTTCTATTGGGATGACCGCTTATGTTCCAAAAGCTAAGGCAAATGGGGTCTCCCAATTGATAATCTTTGGATAGTTCAGTATGCTCAGAGCATGTGATAGAGTTCATCCACCCAAGTCCTCTTTGCTCTTTCAAGTTTTACTTTGATACCTTGTAGCAGGGTTCTTTTTGTTACTCCAACTTCATCGTTTGCTTGTGGATAAACAACTGACGTGAAATCGTAGAAGATGTTTAAACCTTCATAGAACTCAGCAAACTTTTTTTCAGTAAATTATCATCCATTATCTATAATAAGGGTTCGAGGTAGGCCAAATCTGCAAACGATCGACTTTTAGATAAAATCCTATACTTTTACTTCAGCAATTTTCGTTAGAGATTCAGCCTCGATCCACTTTATGAAATAGTTTATTGCCACTAAGAGAAACTTACACTATCCAGATGCCATGAGAAAAGATCCGAGTATGTCCATCCCCCACTAAGCAAACGACCATGGAATGCTCAGGGGTGTAAGTTCGAAAGTCAGTTGTCTTTGAATGTTTGCATTTCTCTGACAGCGATAACATTTCTTGACATACTCTATAGAATCATGATATAAGATCGGCCAATAGTAACTCTACCAAAGTAGTCTGTGCGATAAGGATCTGGTCCCTACATGACTTTTGAAGATTCCTTCATGCACTTCCCACAAGATAAAGTCGGCTTCTAAAGGTCTGAGACATCTCAAGAGCAGTAGAAAATATGATCTTTTATATAGCTTGTCTTCATATAGAATATACCGGGAGGCTTAATTTTTGAGTTTTCGAATTTCTTTTAGATCATAAGGAAGAACTCCATCCCTAAGATAAGCAATCAGTGGGTCAATCCAATATGGCTCATGGTCAACTTGCATCACAGACTATCGCTCTTCCGAACTTGGGCATTTTAGAATCTTAAAAAATACTTTCTTGAACAGTTCGGTTGGTGCTAAGATGGCCAATTTAGAGAGAAGGTCGGCTCTTATATTTTCTATCCTTAGAATCCGTTGGATGCTAAAATTGTTGAAGGCTGGGGTTAGATTTTTCACCTTTTTAAGATATTTTATCATGCTTTCCTCTCGGGCTTCATAACCACCGCTAACCTATCCGACCATCAATTAGGAATCACTATAGACTTGGAGTCGATCTGCTTTCAACTCTTTAGCTATCTTTAACCCTACGATCAGAGTTTCATATTCAGCCCCATTATTAGTCGCAAAAAATTCAAAGCATAATGCATATTCGACGATGACTCTCTCTAGGTTAACTAAGATCAGCCCTTCACCCGCACCAGAAGCATTGGATGAGCCATCCACATATAGGATCCAAAAATCTTCAGAAAGGTTGACTCTCTCTTTAGGAGGGCTCGACTGTAATCATGGAATACTGGTTTTGTTCTGTTCAAGCTTGGCTTCATCTAAAATGGTGCATTTCACTATAAAATCTGCTAATATCTGGGCTTTGATTGATGGTCGAGGTTGGAAGTTAATATCAAATTCTATAAGTTCAATTATCCATTTTGTGATTCTTCCAAAGGCATCCATTCGATGAAGGACTGCTTTAATTGATTGATCAATAAAAAAAGTTATAGTGTGCCCCTAAAAATAAGGTCAGAGCCTCCAGACTGTAATCAGTAAAGCATAATTTAGTTTTTCTAACTTAGTATATCTGGTCTTAGCGTCCCTCAAGACTTGGCTTATGTAGTAGATTGGCCGCTATACTTTCATCTCTTTTTTGACTAGGACTGTCGCAAGGGCCACTGAAAAGACCGTTAGGTACAAAAATAATTTCTCTCTAGATTCGGGCTTTGCTAATAGGAAAGGTGAACAGAGATAGTCCTTGAGCTCTTTAAAAGCTTGTTGACATTCAATGTTTTAGCAAAAATTCTTCGATTGTTTTAAGGATCTGAAAAAAAGGCATGCACCGCTTAGCCGACTTCGAGACAAAGCGATTCAAAGACACTACTTTCTTGGTTAGGCACTGAACTTCTTTTATTGATTTTGGGATAGTCATTTTCTGAATGACTCGGATCTTCTCTGGATTGGTCTCGATTTTCCACCTTGAGACCATGAACCCCAATAATTTTTTTGAGATTACTCTAAAGGTGTACTTGGTCGGATTCAACTTCATCTTATATCTTCGGAGAATATTGAAGATCTCTTCAAGGTCGACTACATGGCTTATCGAAGTTCGACTCTTGACAAGCTTATCATCTACATAAATCTTCATATTGCGATCGATCTGCTCTCTGAAGATCTTATTGACTAAATGCTGATATGTTGCGTCTATATTTTTTAGTCCAAAGGGCATGATCCTATAATAATAAAGACCATGATCAATTATAAAAATAGTTTTCTCCTTATCCTCTGGTGCCATCCAGATTTGATTGTGGCTGAAGAAGACATCCATGAAGATGAGAAACTCATGACCCAAAGTTGCATCTATCAGTTGATCAATTCTGGACAGGGGGTAACTATCTTTTGGACAGACCTTGTTCAGCTTTTTGAAGTCTATGCACATTTTCCATTTGCTGTTGGCCTTCTTGACTAGGAACATATTGGAGATCCAACTTGGATAGTTGACTTCTCAAATGAAACCAGCTTTAAGAAGTTTATCCACTTCATCTACTATTGCCTTCTGTCTTTCTGGTGCATGGCTTCGAACTTTTTCTTTTACTAGTCTGCATTTAGGGTCAACAGCCAGCCGATGCTCCATCACCTCAGATCAATTCCTGGCATGTCTATGAGAACTCAGGCAAAGGCATCGATATTCATCCATAAGAAGGCAACGAGCTCCTTCCAAACTTCTCCATCCAAGCTAGAGCCGATCTACACCGTGTATTTTATGTTCCCATCATCTAGAGAGACAGCTACCAGGTCCTCCATGGGTCCGCCCTGCTCCTCAATAAGGTCGTCGTGAACATCCAACCTATCGATTGGGCAAAGGCTAGGTTGGCCATTTTTTTTGCAGAGAGATGGAGTAGCAATATCTTGCCAGAGCTTGATCTCTTCTGACTTCTCTGATCCCATGGCTTATTGGAAACTTTATTTTCAACTAGTATATTGACACTACTGTTCGAAGTGCATTTAGGCTAGGTCGATCGAGGATTGCATTGTAAGCGGATGGTGCTTTTACCATCAGAAAATCGACTCATGTCCTAGACTATCTTGGACATTGCCCTGCAGCACAACCAAAATTATTATACCTTCAACTGGTACTACGTCGCCAGTGAAGCCTACCAATGGAGAGTTTATTGGTCCAAGCTGACTGTTAGGTATAGACATTTTGGAGAAAGCATCATAAAATAAAACATCGATTAAACTTTTATTATCAACAAGAATACAGCATACATCATAGTCAGCAATATTTAAAGCAATTACAACCACGTCGTTATGCGAGAACTGAACTCCCTGTGCATTTGCTTTAGTAAAGGCTATGGGTTCTTCAGTCCTCTATCTCTTCATCGATTCTTTAGATCTACTGGCCTCCTCTCATCAAAGTTCCTTAGAGATAGTGTTGATGATGCCGAGGGATGGTTGATCTCCTTACTGCTCTTCTTTCCTTGATGGTTCGGACTGGGGCAATGCCCTTGGCCGATCTTTACTTATCTCAAGCTAACATTGCAGGAATTGACCAAGCCAGCCTCGCCTGATGAGCTTCTCGATCTCATCTTGAAGCTGGATGCATTCCTCAGAATCATGATCATGGTCATAATGGTAGAGATAGTACTTATTAGGATTTTACTTATCGAGATGAGACTGCATCTTTTTTGACCTCGATAGCTGCTCGTTGATCTCCATCATGACTTGAATCTTCGTAGCGTTGAGGGAAGCATAGGAGTGGAACCTTCTGGGGGAGTGTTCTGTCTTGCCCTTTGATCAGCACTTTTCTGACAACATGCTTGAGGGGGAGCTCGGGCTCGTTTGTGCTCGGAAGGAGTTCTAGAGCGCAGTCGAGCTTCGCTCGATTTTTCTTCAACTGTGGGCTCGCTTGAATCACCCACCTGTTGCTCTCTCAGGGCTTCTTCATTCTTTGCCTTGAAGGCCTCTTCCATTCGGGCATAACCATCAATCCAGGCCAGCATATCGGCAAAATTTTTGAGGTACTTCTTCTCCAAGGAGAACAGCCAATCATTCTTTTGGAGGCTGCCTTTTAGTGTGGCCATTGCAATGAATTGATCCAAGTTTCAAACCTCTAGAGCAGTAGTATTGAAGCGATTGACATAGGCCCGAATGGACTCCTCTTTCTTCTACTTGATATGGATGAGAAAATCTGAGCCTCATCGAAGACGACGGCTACTGACGAAGTAAGCCACGAATTGATGACTCATCTGATCAAAAGAGAAGATCGTACTTGGCTTCAGCATCGAGTACTAGTTTCTTGCTGCTTCCTTCAGAGTAGATAAAAAAACTAGACATAAGATGACATCTAATGTACCATGGAGGAGCATGATTATCCAAAAGGTCTCTAAATGATCGATTGAATCGACAGTCCCATCATAGCTCTCGAACTGTGAGAGTTTGAAGTTCGACGGAATTAGTTCTTATATGATTTGATAAGAGAATGGAGGATCGATATAGATATCATTATCGTGAGAGAAGGAAGCCTGGTAGAGTTTCTCAATCCATCAGTTTATTTCTTGCAGCTTTCGATCTAGGAGATCTTCGTGATCATGGATCTCCAGAGTTTTCTAGCTGAATGGAGGTAGAGTCCCTCCAGGGGTAGAGTCATGGTTGGAGCAAGGGCTCCCTACCCTCTACTTCCCTTTCTCGGAGGTGATCAGTCGACTCACCCAAGTTGGTCATCCTCAGACTTGGTCTTAGAGTTTTGAAGAAGCCTGCTTCGATCGGTCTAGCACTGAAGGTTGCTGTTGCTGCATGGCCTACACTGTTTCAGTGAGGCTCCTGACCTGCTGAACTAGCAGGTTAAATTGCTCTACATCCATCATTGCCATCGATAAAATTGGAGATGTTAAGGATGAGATGGGGGCGGGTAGACCTAGATGAGATCTGATCGCTGAGGTGGTCGACTGTCGAATGGAAGCCTTTATGGAAGGCATCCTCGTGAGATCGACTGAAAAAGAGGAACTCCGAGGGGAAGGAGAGAGATCTCTGCTGAGCACTCCTTTAAAAATAAAAGCACCTTAAGAGAAAGAGGGCCCATTCTCTAGTGCCAATTTTATTGATGCTGAATCTAGTCAACGTCGGAACTGACTGGAGCTAGAAAAGCCGAGGTCGCCGTCAGGACCTGCAAAAGAAGTTCAAATTGGAGGAGGGATAGCTCCGATAGGATCCTCCGATGATCAAATCAGCTCTTTCGACCAACAAAAATTGAATGCTCAGCAGAGAAAGTAGTAGAGTTTTGAGGAGAAGAATGAAAGCTTGGAGAAAACATATCCGAAGAATTCTTTTTATAGACAAAGCCTGTAACAAACTGATAGTGACAGCCACAATCGCCTGGTAGTGGGCCATTTGCGGCCATGTGAAGTTTGTTATGGAGAGTAGTATCCATTATCGCGATGCGTCTGTTATCATGACATGCTGGCAGTTGAGATTTAATTGTTAAATTTTGGAGGAGGTAGGTGCTGGCAGCGAAGAGCTTCAAGTTTCATCAATTCCAAAAAAATTCGAACTCCTTCAGGATCGTCTGTGCGTAAGTGGGTTCATGCTGTGTAGATTGTTGGAACCGCGTACGCATGGAGGCCCTCTTAGGTGACTGCATGAGGTTCGATCGAAAGGGGTTCGAAAGTCCACTGGACAAATCCTGAAGGAAGTCCATCGAAGGAACTCAGAACGAGGTCTGCTGGAAGGATTCGAAAGAAGTTCGATCAATGGAGAAGTCCGATTAAGGATGAAGTCCGAAAGGAGTTTGATCGATGGAGGAGTTTGACTGAAGGAGAAGTTTGGAAGACTTACGATTGAGGAAGGTCGGCTAAAAGGAGCCTACCTATGATGGAGAAGTTTGGCTAAAGAAGAAGTTCGGAAGACTTATGATCGGGGAGAGCTGACTACCTAGGGTGGAGGAGCTCGGCCAGTCCCGCCATTCAAGCTCATCTGGACGAGGTCCGGAGGGATCTTGCGAATTCGGTCGAGGATCAATCTTGGTCGTCGCTATCGAATCGGATCATTCAGCAATTAGATATGTGGCCGAACTTCGGCAGGAGCGAGTTCGCCCCCAATAATGAACAACCAAAAGTGTGTGTTTGGGGTATTGACTAGCCATTTCCTAGATTTTCTTGTTCAACAGAAAGGAATCAAGGTTGATAGAAATAAAGCATGGGCCATTATTGCATCAAAGCTACCTAAAAACAAGAAACAATTACAAAGATTTCTCAAAGTAAATTTTCTTAGGAGGTTTATTTCCAACTATGCAAGAAAAGTTTGGTCGTTTTCGTCGTTACTGAAGTTGAAAGTGTCAGAAGAATTCATTTGGACCGAAGTACATTAGTAAGCATTTGAAGATATAAAACAATATTTGATGCAACCTTTAATATTAGTGCTGCCACACCAAGGAGTACCACTGAAGCTGTACCCATCTATAGTTGAAGACTCTATTGGAAATTTATTGGGTCAAGACAATAAGAAAGAGATTGAATAGGCAGTGTATTATTTGAGGTGAGCATTAACTAAAGTTGAACGGTGGTATATGCCAATTGAAAAATTATGTTTGACTCTATATTATTCATGTACTAAGATATTATACATTACTTATTCTTGTATATGATATTTGTGTTGCAATTATGACCAGGTATATGTTAACAAGACCGATTATACATGGAAGAATTGAAAAGTGGATGCTAACTTTGTCGGAATACACATTACAATGCATCCCATAGAAATCGATTAAAGGACAAGTGTTGGTTGATTTCTTGGCTGATCATCCTTGTCTATCGATTGATACTCAGAGTATGGCAGGCACACCAACCAAATATATTAATTTGAAGCCATAGATATTAATGTTTGATGGTTCAAAGATGGATGAATTTGCTGGTGCTGGAATATTATTAATCTCTCGGATTGGGATTTAGACCCAGTTTTCATTTCAATTAGCATTCTAGTGTTTGAACAATCAAGCCAAATATAAGGCTTTAATAATTATCCTTGAAATATTACTTTAGTTAGGGGTAATAAATGCTAAATAGTTAGAGACTCTCAGGTGATGTTAAAACAGGATAGTGGAGAATATAAATATCATAGTGAGGCTTTGGTTATGTAATATATGAAGACTATAGAGTTGATACGTTAATTTATAGAAGTGATACTAAAATTTATTCATAGAATGGAGATCGTTCGGCCAATGAACTAGCGCAAATTGCATTTGGGCTAAAGATACCTAAAGGAATATTAGAAAGAATGATTAAAGTAGAAAGAAGAGCATTATCTTCAATTATAGATGAACGAAGAGATAATTATATTTGCATTAATAAATTTCAAGTTGCTCAAAATGATTGCAGACACAATTATGCAATATCTTAAGGAACCGTTAGGAAGAGTGGATAGAAAAAGTAGACTAAGATTTCTAAACTATGTCTTAATTAAAGATGAATTATATAAGAGAAAGCCAGATGGTTTTCTTTTAAAATGCATTGAAGAAGAAGAATCCTTACTTGTAAGGGAAGAAGTTCATGAAGGAATACATGGGGCCAATCAGGATGGACCAAAAATGTGATAGTTAATTATTTAATATGGATATTTTTGGCCAAAGATACAGGACAATTATATTTGGTGCACAAAAGGTTATCAAGCATATTAGAAACATGGGCCAATCCAAAGAATTGGTACAATAGAGATGCAGTATATATGTGATTAAACCTTGGCTATTTAGAGGGTAGGCAATGGATTTGATTGGTCAAATTTATCCAACTTCTTCAAAAGGGCATGAGTTTACTATCATGGCAACTGACTATTTCACTAAATGGGTTGAGGTAATTCTATGAGATCAGTAACCACTATAATATGTTTTTTCTATTGCTAATAATATCTTTTTGCCACCACAATACCAATGAAAAGAATGGCTATCGCTAATACTATTAGCGACAGTAATTCTATTATTAGAGATAGCAAATATCATCGCTAAAAATATTATTTTTTTAAATATTTAAATATTAAAAATTATTAACAATGATGAATTTAGTTTATTAGCCACGAAAATCTTGCCATCACTAATAATAAACTATTAGTGATGGTTTTTTAGTTATTAGCAATGGTAGAAGTCGTTGCTAAAATTATTTAAACTTTTTAAAATTTTTTACAATATTTAAATATAAAATAATTATTTGCGATGGCGGATTTTGTTTATTAGCAAAGAAAATCATACAGTCGTTAATAATTTTTTTAAAAAAAAATAATAAAAAAATAAAAAAATTATTTTATTTAAAAATATTATTAGCAATGAAATTAGTGATGGTGATTCTTTTCCATTGTTAATAATCCAGAATACGACTCAGGTCCAATTCGAATCCAATTCAAACCTAATGATTCGAATCCAATTTGAAATCCTGTGAAATCTAATTTAATTAGGCTTTGAATTCAAGTCCTGCTTAGATTATAAAATTCAAGTAGCCTCAGATTAAATTAAGATTAATTAAATTAAATTTAATTTAAATCAATTATGAAAGCTTGATTTTTAATTTGGATTCAATTCGAATCCAATTTGAACCCAACTCGAATCCAATTTGAAATCCTATCAATCCTAATTTAATTAGACCTTGAATCCAAGTTTTACTTGGATAGTAAAATTTAATTACTTTCAAATTAAGTCAAGCTTAATTAAATTTAATCTAATTTAAATTAATTAAAAAATAATTTTTAATTTGGATTTGATTCGAATCTAATTTGAACCTAATTCGAATCCAATTCAAAATTTTATTAAACCTAATTTAATTAAACTTTGAATCCAATTCCTACTTAGATTATAAAATATAATTAGCCTCATATTAAGTCAAGCCTACTTAACTTAAATCTAATTTAAATTAAGTAAGACTTTATCCATGATTCTATTTGAATCCAAATCGAGCCTGATTCAAAACCAAATCAAAATCCTATCAAACCTAATACAATTTGGCTTTGAATCTAAATCCTATATGGATTAAAAAAACTTAATTAGCCTCAAATTAAGTCAAGATTAATTAAATTAAATTAAATTAAAATTAATTAGATAAAAATAGTTTCTAATTTAGGTTCAATTCAAATCTAATTCAAATCTGATTTGAATCTAATTCGAATCTGATTCGAATCTAATTTGAAAACATATCAATCCTAATTCAATTAGACTTTGAATCTAAGTCCTAATTAGATAGTAAAATCTAATTATCTTCAATTTAAGTCAAGCCTAACTAAATTTAATTTAATTTAAATTAATTAAAAAAATTTTTAATTTGGATTCAATTTGAATTCAATTCGAACTCGATTCAAATTCAATTTGAAATCCTGTTAAACCTAATTCAATTAGACTTTGAATCCAAATCCTAGGTGGATTGTAAAATTTAATTATCCTCAAATTAAGTTAAGCTTAATTAAATTTAATTTAATTTAAATTAATTAGTATAAAATAATTTTTAATTTTGATTTAATTTAAATATAATTTGAATCAATTCAAATATAATTCGAACCAATTCGAATTCAATTTGAAATCTTGTCAAATCTAATTCAATTAGGCTTTGAATTTAAGTCTTACTTGAAATATTAAAATTCAATCAGCCTCAAATTAAGTAAATCTTAACTAAGTTAAATCTAATTTAAATCAATTAGAACTTGATCCATAAATTAATTAAGTCTAAAAATTTAATAAAATTCAATATTAATTTTTAATCATTCAAAAAATGATCTAGAAGAAAAAAATTTAATATTAAAATATAATTTAAAAAAATTGTGATTATTAACAATGATTTTAGTGATGGAGATCTTGCCATCACTAATAATTTTGAAAAAAATATTATTTTAACATATAATTATTATCGATGGTATTTTGCGATCACTAATAATTTTTTTAGTATTAGCATTAGGAAAATATTATTTGTACGATAATTTATCGTTGCTAATAAGCTTTATAACCTTATTTTCTGCCACCCCATTAGACACCCTCGTTTTCTCCCACCCCACCACCCCCTCATTTTTCTAAGCCCCCCCGGTGCTTTTGTCTTTTACCGCCATCCTCCTCTATCCCCCCCCGCCATCTTCATCTCTACCTGGCTACCTCTCCTTGGCTACCTCCCCCAGCTACACCCAAGTACTTCTTCCCAAGCCTTCGACCACCTCCTGCCTCTCCGAGCCCTCGACCGCGAGCTCCTAGCCTCCTCCACCTCCCCGAAACCTTGGCTTGCCTCCCCAAGCCCCTAGCCCGCCTACCACCTCCCTAAGCCCTAGGCCGCCTCCAACCTCCCCCCAACCTATCTCCCCATGGCCCACCACTCCATGGCTGCCTCCCTAAGTCCTCAGCCTCCTTCCTCCAACTACAACTGGCCTGCCTTGATTGCCTCCTTGTGCTCTTGACCGTGAGCTCCCAGCTGCCTACCACCTCCCACCTCAGCCTGGCCTGCCTCACCATAGCTCGCCTCTCTGCGGTCACCTTCTTGAGCTACCAGCCACCTGCCACATCCTCAGCCAACTTCTACCTCCCCTCGGCCCATCCTCGTGCCCTCATTTCCATGGCCCCTTCTCCGTTGCCCTTAGCCCGCAGTCCCGACCCTGCGGCCCCTACCTGCTCGGTCCGACTCCTAACTTCTATCTACAACTACATCCTCGAGCCTCATTCTCTACTTGCCAACCTATGCCTCCTCGCACCTCAACCCCTATGTGCCAGCCCATGCCTCAGTTCTGTATGGTAGCCTATCTGCTATTACAAATATTAGCGACGATATTGGTGATGACTAATACCATCATTAAACATTAATTTTTTATTTAAATTATATTAATTAAGTATAATTAAATATTAAAAATTAATTAATTAAATATTAATTTAATTAGAAGTAGTATGGAACTTGAGTCTCGACATGTAGAGCCCTCGAACCAAGAAAAAGTTCGGACAGCATTGCAAACATAGGATCGAGACGTGCCCTGTGCACTCGAGTCTCGGCATGCATAGCACTCAAATGAAGAAAAAGATCAGGCACCATTGTAAATAGGAGGCCGAGATGTGCCCTACGCACTAGGATCTCGGTATGCAGAGCGCTCGAATCGAGAAAAAATTCAGATAGCATTGCAAACACAAAGTTGGGGTATCCACTACATGCTCGAGCCTCAAGTCCCAACTAGCATGCAAGGCATCCAATCCTTGTACGCCCTGCACGCTCAGGCTGATAGTGTTAATTTTTTAAAAATTAATTTTAAATTAATAATATTTAAATTAATTAGTTTTAAATTTTTGGACTGGACTTCAGGATGAGATTTGCTTGGATGCCATTTCAGTGTGCTCATGTGGCCTATTTGTTTGGCACGCTCCATGTCCGCTTGCATGGGATGCGCATCCTGATCGTTCCCATTTATAATGGTATCTTTTATTGCTGTGATTATGCTTTTAGGAATGCTACACTCTTAGTTTAAGGACGGACTTGTTGTTCTTGTAAGAAATGTATCAATAGAGAAATACTTAATAGGAATACAATAGTTGTCCATTTATATAGGAGTGAATTTATGTCAAACTATAAGCATTAGTACTTGTATGAGAATTAAGACGTGGAGAGATAATTGCAAGAGTTTTGGAGGCTGTACTTGTCTAAGATCTTGCTGATGTGCAAGAGCTTAATAGTGACAAGCTTAAACAAATGATTAGCACTTTTGGTGTATTTGATCTGATTATCAGTGGATATCTATATAATAATATTTTAGATTGTAGTCGTTATAGTGATGATAGACTATAGGGTTGCTATAGTTATAGCCATGCTTTCCTTCTATAGGATTGCTACCTCCTAGAGGCTAAGCAAGGCTATAACTATAGCAACTCCTATAGTTCATCATGGCTATGACGGTTGCTACATGAAAGATTATTACTGGGCTTCCATCGATAACTAGATCAAACCCACCAAATATGCTAATCATCTACTCGAGCCTGTCACCATTAAGCTCTTGCACATCAACAAATGTGTTGGATAAATAGAACCTCCCATCCGTGCATATTGTCTCCCACGTCTTTCTATGTAGGTACCAATGCTTGTAGTTTAGCATAAATCTACTCCCATATAAATCAGTAACTATTATATCTCTATCAAGTATTTCTTTATTGATATATTTCTTATAAAAATGATAAGCCTGTCTTTGAACTAAGAGTGTAGCATTCTCAAAAGCATAATCACAGAAGTAAAGGACATCATTGCAAATGGGGATGATCAGGATGCGCATCCCATGCATGTGGACTTGAAGCTTGCTAGATGACTAGGCTATGCGAGTACATAAATTTTATTTTTAAGTTATTATTTTATTTTTTTAAAACCTTCTATCCTAGTTTGTAGCTTGAGGAGGTGGTCGGAGGCTGGGAAAGGCTATGATGACTGCCTGTGCAAGATGCACCTAAATAAAAGTGATGCATTTATGTTCTTGTTGTTGTATAGTTAAGCTTGAATGGTTTGTTACATCGCAGACAACCATTCATAGCCATCTCATGGTTAAAGGTATAGAGAAACTTGCAATGTAGGGCAAGCTTGGATGGTTTGTTACATCGTAGACAACCGCTTGCAACAACTTTATAGTTAAAGGTGCAGAGAAACTTACAATGTCTTATTTTTTAATGGCAAATTTGAGTCTTTTTCATATTTTCATATACTGAGATTATCATGTACTACTAGATGAGAATCAAATAATGCCTAAATCAAGAGACCAGCAGACTAACACATTATCATGTACTGCTAGATGAAAATTATTTTTCTACTGATACATTGCAGATGCTAACTAACAATCTTTATTATACGTATGTTAAATTTTGATCATCTTATTATATTTTGATAGATATTTTATTTAAATTATTTTTTAGGTCATCTTCTTGCTTTGATTTTTATTTTTATTTTCAAAGATTATACATCATGTCTTTCAGGGGTCGGAGCCGTTCCAGCCAAGGATAGAGCTCTCGAGGAGAAAATAATCATGCGGCCAGCTCGTATGGTTCCACACCTCTCACACTGGATGGTAAACTCTAACACTTTAGATATTCTCATTTATGTTATTTTATCCTTTGCTAACTAATATAATATTTTTTTTATATTAGATATTTTACGCTTAGGTTTGGATGATAGGAGGTCACCCATGACCCTACAGTCACACGTAGTATCAACCGGCTTCCAGACATAGAGTCATGATCGAGGATCCACCTGGCACACGGCACCTCCAACTTGATCGGAGGATAGATAGCTCATCCACATTTAGAGTCATTTATAAGTGCTACAACTTCAACTAATATGTTTAGAATTTAGTCATTATAAAGTTAATATTTATTTTTTAAAATTAATTTTATAGCACATTTAGAGAGTCTAGAGTATCTCATATAGTTACCGACATCATCTGATGCTTGATACCGAGGTCGGTGAATGAGTTCTCTAGCTGATCGATTGGAGCTCATGATCCAACCTAAGAGATATTTTTGGTAAGTTAAAACTAGTTCAATTTTTAAATTTTTGATATATTTGTATTCTAATTATATATTAATACATGCTTGCTTTTATATTACAGGAGTACTACCGATTCGAGACTTTCTAGGATAAGAAAACTAGCCGTCAAACCTTCAAGGAGGTGGCCACATGGAGGCTTCGAGATGGCTTCTATAGTCTTAGGCAGTCCACCATCCAGCACTCTAGTTTTCAGTCATCATCGAACTGAAGGTCCTTCACATATCACTGAATGCATGGGGATATATGGCAGGCTCTTTAGGACCAATGAAGCAGCGAGAAGTACTCCAGTAGGCGGCAAAGGGCTTCGCAGAATCGGATCACCCAGTAAGATTCGATCAGGCACACAAGCAGCTTGGTCGACACACATATTATGGCCGACAGACTGCTAAGAAATCGATACCAAAACTCTTCACTAGAATTATAAAAACTCATATGCATATTTTAATTAATTTAGTTTTATTATTTACTTATTGTAGATATGGTAGTTGGATCGTCCACTAGACTAGTTGTAGCTATAGTGGGCCACACACCGATCTAGGAGGACTAGTGACTATTTAGATTCTATATTATGATAGATCGCGATAAGAACTTTAAACTTTATTTACTAATTAACTTATTATAAAATTTAATTTTTATATTAAAATTAATATATTAATGAATGGTGCAGATGCATTATGCGGCGTACATTAGTGAGAGGTATGGTGATGACCCATCTTTTCAGCTCTTCTTGACCTTGAGGCAAGGCTCAGCACCACCGAAGAGATGAGTAGGAGCCGAGTCATAAGATTTGGCTATAGTTTCAATCCTCTAATACCTTGATACTCTTCGGCATCCTCACAGACCTTGACGTCCTAGGACCTAGAGTAATGCGCACATAGAGGAGATTATATAGAGGCTTCTCAACCAACGACCTCAGAGCCTCCTAGATGCCATCCGCAATATGATCGTGAAGCTTCTTTAGGATCCACAGCCGTGCGACCAGCTGGACTCATCATTTCAGCCATCATATTAAGTAATTATATTACTAAATTCTTTTACATGTTTTAAGTTTTCATATTTAGAAGCTTCATATATTTAGATTTGAGTCTGAAAAAGAGATCTAAGGACTAAAAATTTAATCTAACAATCTAATCAATGAGCTGTGAGTGTCTATAGCTCCATATCATCGAATAAAATGTGTAGAAATAATCTATTTGAGAATCGAAGAAATGTATCGAAAGATACGTCTCCATATCAAAACTTACTAATATTATTTTATTTTTTTTATTATTGGATGCTAGGACATCTGGCTCTCACCTACCAGCTATTAGAGAGGAGCAAAAGGAGGAGGAGGCGAACAACGACAAGGATTAGATATGAATTTTTTTTGATATATTATATTTTTTTGATACTACTTATAAAAATAATTATATAATTTATATTTTTAATATAATATAATTAGTTTTTAATTTTTAATTATCATATTATCTTTAGATTTTAATTATAACACATATTAGGAGTTATAATTCATTATAATTAATTATAATAAATTTTAAAAAATATTATTATTAATTTAAAAAAATAATTATTAGTGTCGATATTAGCGATGGTATTAGAAACTAAATACTCATCACTAATATTTCTTAAAATATTTTTTATTTTATTTAAAAAATTTAAAAAAATTAAAGATGGTATTTCTAATTGTTAATAATTATTAGCGACGGTATTAGTTATGAAAATATCATTGCTAATATATTTTTTTAAAAAAATTAAAAATTTAAATTTTAAAATTAAAAAATAATTAGCAATGAAATTATTTCATTGCTAAAGCTATTACTAATAACCTTATTAGTGATGGTTACATTTTTTGTTGCTAATAATGATAATTAGCGACTAAAATTTTTTAGATTGGTTGTTATGACAGAATTAGCAGCGGTAGATGGATTATTAGTGATAGCGATTAGCCGTCGCTAATGGTCTATATTCTTGTAGTGAACTCTGATAACTATTATCAATTTTATTTTATTTTATACCATATTATATATAGATTTGGCTTATCAAAAACCATAATAAGGGATCAAGGATCTATCTTTACTAGTCAAGATGTGAAAAGCATGGCAAAAGAATCAGGGTTTAAGATATATAATTCACTCAACTCCATACTACGCATAAAGAAATGGGTAGGCTGAAGCAATAAATAAGATTTTAATTAATAATACAAAGAAGTTTGTTGTGAAAGATCGAGGGTATGGCATAAAGTATTATCAGAGATTCTTTGGGGTTATAGAACCAAGAAGAATGTTTATAGGCACCACACCATATGCCCTGACTTTTGGTCATGATGCTGTGCTTCCAATGGAGTTAACTATGAAATTAGGATGTGTGTTGCATCATAATTTGCTGACTGGAGGAGTATTTATAGGCCATGATGGTTGAATTAGTTACTTTGGACAAGAAAAGATTAGGTGTCTTAGGGAGAATAAGGGTTCTGAAAAGAAAAGTAGCTTGAGTTTATAATAAGAAAATTCAGTCAAAATGTTTTTAAGAGGGGGAGTTATTTTAGAAGACTAACCTTTTATTAGGGCAACAAGAGCCAAAGTTTGGTAAATGGTCATCAAATTGGGAAGGGCCATTTACAGTACATCATATACGATAAGACAGAGTGTATCAATTGAGAAACATGAATAGATCAGTTGAACATGACCAAATGACCAATGATAAATACTTAAAGAAATATTATCCTACAATATGAGAAATGAAAAAAGAAAAAGATATATGAAAGCAAAATTCCACTAGACAAACCGAATAAGTAGATATTTGAAGATAAAATTTGGCTAGACAAATTGATTAACATTAGTACTCCGGTAGTCTTTTTAACAAGGCAAAAAGGAGTAAAAGTTTAACTAAGGGATCAAACAAAGGAAGAGCAAGATTGACACCTTCTTGAAAGTTGACCAAAGCAAGCTCTACTAATCTAGCATCTATGCTCTTAAAGGATCCGTTTCATTGGCTTGTTGCTATAATTCAGGAAGACTTGTAGATAGTTGAGTGAGCCGGTGTTCTAGGTCCTACGGAAGTTTTAATTTTGGTCCATGAAGGCACAATATTTTCTCTTTCTCCAATAGTTGGTTCGTCCATCTCTTAAAGTCATCAATGGCAGATTGAAATTCTTATTGAGGCTGATTCCTTTCTTTTTCTAGTTCAATTTTCTTTGTCAGCATAGCATTCACTTCATCTAATAGGGATTGAAGAGATCAGGTTGACTCAGCAAGAGTAGACAGGCCTTCCTTCAGCTTCGACAAATCTAAAGATGATGAAAACGAGGTGTTCTTCAGTAAAACCTCCAAAATTCTTTGGTCTTCGAATCGTGTAGATGAAGATATGGGGTCATCCAAGGATAAATTGGTAAGCTTTAGCAATGTATGGCAAGTTTGGATGACTTTAGTTGGAATATCACTCTAAGACAATCCTGAGAAGGCAGAAGATATAGAGGATGTGGCCAACTTAGCTTTTCTACACCAATGAAGCCAACAGAGGACGTTGAGGCTGTGGGATGTCTTGTAGGAAAGGGGGGTTAAAGATACCAGATAGAAAGAAAGCATTAACATTTGCAGTAGTGATAGGTTGAATAGCCAGAGCCAAAAGCTTTAGAGAAGAAGACACCAAGGAATACCAAGGAATGTGTGACTGAAATTGGAGTGGTGGAAGGGATGTCTTCACCTATAGAAGGCACAGCTTGTAAAGGTGGAAGTAGTGTTGGTGTTGTCGAAGTTGTGTTGTGCGTAGATAGAGATTCTTTGCATTCCTCTTCCTCTTCATGCAAGTCAACTTGGATGGATATGGGATTTTTAACTTTCCTTTGCCGAAGTTGAAGGACAATAATTGAATCGGGAGGAAGATGATGATCTAAAGGTTTGCATCTTTTTAATGTAGATGGGACTAAGATGAGTTTAGGTTCGAGCTCGAACTTAGATATATGCTTGGGTTCCTTGGTAGGAAGAGCCTTTGAAATGACTGGAGAAATAAAAAATGATAGGCTTGTACAAGAACAAAAGACTGAAGCATGAAAATGCTAATCTTACCTTTGAAAAAAGGATCGGCTGCTACTGCTTTTTGGTAAGCTAGCCACTCAATGTCCGAATAGTATAATATAGACTAGATAATCCTCTTATATTCGATAGATTCAATGGATGCAACAAGATCGGCCGGCCCAAACCTAGTAGAGGATTCAGGAGGTCGATACTTATCTATCCATATATAAAATTGCCTATAGTAGGAAGACTAGTCTAGGCGCATATGTAAGACATTCCTAACTATGTTTCTATAATAGAATTAGAATTTATGTTTAAAGTCTTCAAGCATTCGATTCTCAGCCTCTTTCTTATGAAGCATATTAATGCGACCCTTCCATCCAACATACTAATTCTATAAAATTTTTCATACTTTTTGATTCATTTACAGAGGTCCAGAAGAATACCTTTGTTTGCCAAGAATGCCAATGAAGCCCCACTTGCATCCTGCATGGAAAGCTGAGTTTTAGCTCATAAAGAAACTTCATCCTAGGCAATCCAGGTAAGGACATTTGAAACTAGGTCTCATCAAATAGTCTTCAAGTGAGAGGCCCACTATATCAGGAATTCTTCAATAGTGGCCGATTTGGGATCAAACGGGTGGAATTCAAAAGTAGCTAGGATTGGTTGTAAATATAATCGGCTAATCCATAGAAGTGGGATTAGTAATAGAAGTTCGGTCAAACAGATCTTAATTAAGGGAGAACAAGAAAGGTCACTATATAGCCTGAGCAAGACCAAACTAATGAGCTATCGGGCTAGGAGAATACTGTTCAATGGAGTACCTATTATTATCAGTCAATTCTATGACCAAACCAACATACAAATCTTGAGGAAGAAAGAAATTAAGGTCACCAAAGCAAGCTAACAGATTTTGTTTCATCCTCGGATATGGTGGATGAAGGTATGAGGAGCCATGAAGGGCGAGGAGCACACAGGAAAGAAAAGAAAAAGAAATATTTTCTCTAAGAAGATCCATTGTAGAACTTATAAAAATATTTGGAAAAGGATAGAAAATGACCTTCTATGTGGGCTAGTTCAAGGACAATGGGCATAGAAGAAAAATAGGTGGCCGGCTGAAATTCAAAGAAATAGACATATAGCCAAACCTGAAGCAACTAAAGAGGGCCATCACAACTTATGGAGCTCAAACAAAATTCCTTCAAACACCTAAATAAAAGGAAAGAAAGACAAATAGGATGATTTTCAGCCAGTGGTATGGCAAGTCTAAGATAGGTTTCTACTACCTTAATAGATTTACAATATAATAAGAATTTACAAAGCCAAACAAGATAGAAAGTCACATATTCTTGATGTGAAAAAGGGCTACTTTGATTACTATAGAACTCAAAGTAGGATGAGCAACTAGCCATTTTATCCAAATATAGACTGTAGTTGTCGACCGGGATAAAAACATTAGACATAGCTGAGAAATGTTAATCCATTGGCCTAAGATCTAATAAGAATTCTTGGTCAAGTATAGTTGGGGCTGATATGCCATGATTAAAGTGGAAAGTATTGGTTGAAGAAGACTAGAAGCATAATGTGGCTAGTAACAAGGGTTAATTATCTACCACTTGGAAAATGAAAATTTTTATAAGGTTTGAAATCTATGCCATTCTCAATCAATATATTTATAAGATGAGACTTGATGAACCTAGTAGTCCTAGTAAGGAAAAAAAGTAGGCCAAAGTCTATGAGGGTTGGTATCTTCTCAAATAGTAGAAATTCTAGGTCAAGGAGAGTTGGGGTTGACATGCCATAATCAAAGTGGAAAGTATTGGTTGAACAAGACTAGAAGCATAATGTGCCAGTAACAAGGATTGATTCTCTACCATTTGGAAAGTGAAAAATTTATAAGGCTCAAAAATCCATGCCATTCTCAATTGGCATTTTTATAAGATGAGACTTGGTGGACCCAGTAGTTCCACTAAGAAAAAAAGGTAGGCCAAGGTCTATGAGGATTGCTACTCTCTCAAACAGTATTTCTAAAGTTAGATTATTGGCATAGAAAGACCTTTTTATGGTGGATTGAAAAAATAGAAGAAAAAGATGAAGGAACATTAGAATTGAAGAAGGAATCTAGGATTGTAAAGCGAGAAAATTCAGATATAAGTACCTGAAGGTTAATGGAGGTAAGAATATTAAAAGTTTCAAGTTTTCTCTTATATTACTCATATTGCTCGACCAAAAGAAGGGACGAAGATGCCATTGAAGAAGCTTGAGATAGAAGGTTTAAGAGTCGAAGTGAATCAAGATAAAAGGAGAAGAGACTTATTACAACATGACATCCTTTGGAAACATCAATTCAACATAAGCATCAAAAGGGAGATTGACATGCATAGGGGACTTTAAATATCTTGAAAATATTGAATGGATATTTATAGTTGAGATTTTGATAATCATTCACAGATAAAATGAGACCTAGGAAAGTAGATGCTGAAGTTAAGGTCATAAATACATCTTATAATCCTCCTACTTGTTGGATTAAAAGATGTGAGAGGAATTGTTTGCACCATAAACATACATCTACTAGTTATTTGGGTTTAGTGGATCAGTTGATGAGGATCCGATAAAGAGGGTGACATGTAAAGGGTACAGAATGATGAAATTTTAATAGCATTAGAAATTGTTTTAAAAGAAGCAGTTATAGAGAAGTAAATGAGTGGGGGTGTAATTGTATTGTAAAACTCATTTAATCCGGATGTAACTGCACCATGAAAGACATTAGAAATAGAAACTCTATTTTATCTACTTATTTATTTTATCCTTTGCTTTCTCTTTTAAATCATATTTTTACAACATTCATCGAAGTAGGTGATAGATTTGGAATCTAAAATTTTTTAAAGTTTCGAGATAATTTTGAATCCAATATTTTTCTTTGAATTTTTGGTCCTACATTGGTGGCATGCTGCGTACTTATCTTCATGTTATCAGACTCGTTGATTTTTCTAAACTTTGATCATGAAAAATAAAAAAAATATTAAAATAAATATTTTTTTATTATTCGATAGATAGGTTTGACATCTCTAAATAATATGATTTTTATGTATAAATAGTTTCGAAGTAGTAGACAGAGAGAGCTTGTGTGTGTCTATATATATACAAACATACATATATATATATATATATGTGTGTGTGTGTGTGTACATATATATATGTGTATACATATACATACATACATACATACATACATGCATGCATACATACATACATACATACATACATACATACATATATATATATATATATATATATATATATATATATATATATATATATATATATATATATATATATATATATATATATATATATATATATATATATATATATATATATATATATATATATATATATACATATATATGTATGTATATACATATGTATACATATATATATATATCTATATTTATATATATATGTATATATAGAGAGGTAGATCGGACTCCGATCGATCGGATCTCAGTCTATATTCGGTCAGATCTTCGACCGTCGGATTAGCGTGCATCAGTGCGCATGCACCTGATAAGGCGTGTGAGCTGAAAAAAAGGCGAGCGTGCACCTGAAAAAGATTTAGAAAAAAAAAGGCCTATTGTCTGAAAAAAATTTAGAAAAAAAATTTGAAAAAAAACCTAAAAAAATTCAAAAAAGATCTAAAAAAAAGTCAAAAGAAAAACTGAAGGTGCCTGAAAGGCGCCGACAATTTAATGTAGGTGCATTCCATTTTCTTTTTTTCTTATTTTTTTCTTAGTAGGTATTTTTAAATTAAAAAAGAAAAACACCTGAAAGGCACCTACAATTTATTGTAGGCATATGAAGGCGCCTACATTTTAAATGTAGGCACGTTCATATTTATTTTTATTTTTTAGTTTTTTAATTTAAAAAAACCCTACACTAAAAATAAAAAAGGAAAGGCACCTTCAATTTTTTTTGAATTTTTTTTCAAGATTACTTTTCAGGTTTTTTTCTAAATTATTTTTTTCAAGTTTTTTTAGATTTTTTTTTTGAATTTTTTTTAGGCAGTAGATTTTTTTTTGAATTTTTTACGCACGCGCGTCTATTTTTTTTCAGTCGATGCATCGTTTCAAACGTATACGCATAGATATACACTCATCCGACAGTCGAAAATCTGATCAGATATGGACTGGGATCAGATTAATCGGAGCCTAGTCCACCTCTATACATACATATATATATATATATATATATATATATATATATATATATATATATATATATATATATATATATATATATATATATATATATATATATATATATATACATACATATATACATACATACATACATACATACATACATACATACATACATACATATATATATCTATGTATCTATCTATGTATGTATATATATGTTTGTATACATATACATATACATACATACATACATACATATACATATATATATATATATATATATATATATATATATATATATATATATATATATATATATATATATATATATATATATAATATATATATATATATATATATATTTGTTATATATACATAACATACATACATACATATACATATATATATATATATATATATATATACATACACATACATATATACATACATACATATATACATACATACATTACATACATACATACATACATACATACATACATACATAATATATATATATATAATATATATATATATATATATATATATATATATGTATATGTATGTAGTATGTATGTATGTATGTTGTATGTATATATGTATGTATGTATGTATATATAAACACACACATATATACGTATACATACATACATACATACATACATACATACATACATACATATATATATATATATATATATATATAATATATATATATATATATATATATATATATATATATATATTTATGTATACATATATATGTATACATACATACATACATACATATATATATATATACATATATATGTATGTATGTATACATATAGATATTGTTGACGCAGAAATTTGGTCATCGTTGGAGTCCGCTAGAGTGGAGGCCGATGAGGTCGCCGTCGGAGACCTGCAAAACAAAATCCCATCTGGAGCCGGTGGAGGGTGGCTCCGGCAGGACCCTCCGATGATTAAGTCAGCTCTGGCCCACAAGAATGGAGTGCTCAGGAATGACTTTCGTAGAGCTTAGAGATGAAGGAAAGATCAGAGAGATTAGAGTTAGCATATCTGGAGGGTCCTTTTTATAGCGGAGCTTGATGGTGACAACTGCAGCCGCGTGCAGGTGGGTCGCTCGAGGTTCGACGGAGTCAGTCTGATGGAAAGGTGCCATCTGCAGCGGGTTGATGGTGATAGCCATCGCCGCCTGATAACGGGTCGCTGTCGTTGGCAGTGGACTGATGGTGATGGCTGCAGCTGTCTCGATACTGAGCTGCTCAGAGCCGAATGAAGAGTTGAAGGTCTTCAACGTGAGCCCATTTCGGAGGAGTTCGGACTCCTGAAGAGGAAGCTCGAAAGAAGTTTGGCTCCTTTAGGCGTTTGACCGGAGGTGCGCGGCTAAGGCTCGATCGTTGGGGAGTTCGGCAGGAGCTCGATCGATGAGAAGTCCAGTCGGGGGACAACGACTGAGGAGTTCGACCGCTGGGAGTCCGAGGGAGCTTGGCCGGCTGAAGGGATGGCCGCTTGAGGAGTTCGGCCGAGGGACGACCGCTGAGGAGTTCGGGCGCTGGAAAATTTCATTAAAGCCCGATCATTTAGAGTTCAAGGAGCTCGACCGCTGAGGAGTTCGATCGGCTGAAGGGGTTCGATGCGGTCCCGCTCGTTGAAGCTCTTCCATGATTATTGGTTGCATCAAGCAGGGCATTAAATTGGACTTCGACAGGAGCGGGGTTTATCCCCAACACTAGCCCCCTCACTCCCGAGTTCGAAACTCAAAGGAAGGGAGTGCAGAAAGGGCGAGTGCCGAAGTCTTCTTTCGGGCTCCGTGCCGGTTCAGGTCAAAGCTCGGGGGAGATCTCATCTTCAGCTAAAGTTGATGCTGAAGTTGAAGCCCGGGGGAGATCCCTGTTAGATATATGTGCCCTAGAAGCCAGAATTGGCTGACACTTGTAATACACTTCTAGGGGCAAAATTGTAATTTTGACTATAATTAATAAATGGGTTATTTTCTATCACACATGTGTATTTAGTGTCTGTGATACATCCTTTGAGTTAATGGTAATGATAATTCATATTTTCAAGAGTTGAAAATTTAAGACATGAATAATCATTATTAACTCATAAACAGCTCCCGACCATAGGATCATCACGAGGATGGTGATTGATCCGGAAGGTTGGTGTACGATCGCTTCTCTTTAATAGATGAGTCTTGAGTCTACGGTGTGGAGACACCGGAGCGAGAGTATAGGTACTCGTTAGAGAACGAGGGCACTGAGCGTGACCACCTCGAGTAGTCATTAGGGAAGTCTACCTTCTCGTCAATGACTGACTCGATGCTGCAGTAGTGTGTCTGGTTCTTTGACCTGAGATGCATCGGCAGTTCACCTTGAGGGTGTTATAGTTTGACTACACCATTACTCGGTCTCCTAGCCATATGGAACCCTGAGGTGTATGTTGGCTATAGCATGTTCATTGTAGGAACTGGATTGCATCAAGATGGAATCTATCTACCTCGGTGGTAGAGGAGCAGCCCTATGATGATCATGAGAATCAAGTCCAGAAGCCCATGGCCATGGCAGAGTGAAATAATAGAAAGAGTTTCTATTTAGATTTTCACATTGGACTCGAATCGAATGATTACATCATATGACAGAGACTAGGGTTTGACGAGTTCACCTTAACCCTAATCTGATCGGGGCTCAAGATAGAAGAACTTAATCACACAGGTAGCTGCACCAAGAGGTTCGCATTCAGCTCTGATGGGTTGCCACCATATACTGCTAGGTGTCACTGGTGGATTTTGGGAGCAATTAGAATGATTTAGATGATCGATCATTCTAGCTGTTCGAATCAGAAGAGTTCTGATCCATCGAAAGGAGTTTCGATGATGTCGATGATAGAGATCATGACATATCCCATTACCATACAGAACTGAACCTAACTGGGTCACACAAACAAGGGTTTGAATCTGGTGATCATCAATTGAACTGATCCAGTTCAATTGATCTGAATGAGATTCAATTAGGTTCAAGGAAATCGTGCTAGCACTCGATTGAACCTAACGTTCTTCTTTTACTATCATAAATAAGTTGTCCTGACTGAGCCAAAGGAGTTTGTGCTCAATCAGAGGCCTTCATATGGTCTGACTGGAGGTTGTCCAAGTCAGAAAAGGTTGTCTTATTTTGTAAGACATTACCTGCCATTTTTGGTCACCTGCCATTTCTTGTTCTTTGACTTTGGTCAAAAGTCTACCTTTGACTGGTCAAACGTTGACCATTGACCCTTTGACTTTTGACCACATGTCATGCACCTATTGGAGAGCTGGTGGGGGCCTGTCCCCCTGCCAGAACCTGGCAAGGAGAAGGGCGCACGCCAAGGGTAGGCGTGAGCCCAAGTAGGAGGCGCCTAGGAGTCCTTGTTGGACAAGGACTCCATCCTCCCTTTTGGATTCCAATTAGAGTTCTACTAAGAATCCAGTTTGACTGGTCTTAGGCGCCCTCTAAGGAGGAATCCAGGGGACTCTATTCCCACCAATCAGATTTAGATCTGATTTCACAAAGGGTTGTGATTGGTTGGGAGGAAGAGGAGTTGGATCACAGCTTAGTCTATAAATAAGACCCTGCGCCCAACTCAAATAACAATTAAGAAGCAATTTCCCATGCCCCAAGGCTGCCTCTCTCCCTCTTTCTCCACGCCATACCTCTTCTCCCCTTGCTCTCCACGTCCAAAAGTGTTTTGGATTTGGTTGGTGCGATTCAGATCAAGAGAAAGGCGATCAAAAGCAAGAAGGCTGCGCTGCTGCAAAGGACGACTGCTGATCTTCAAAAGGAGTTTTGAAGATCCTCCAGATCAGATCCAGATCTGATTTTTGGAGGTGTGATAGAGAAGAAGAGGATCTCCAGATCCAGCCCGAGTGGATACCGGTAGAGGCCAGGCGCTTGCGTGGCTAGATCCAGAACCTTCCGCTGCAAACAGGATCATCAACAGGGTAATAGGATTACCCAAATCAGGTAAATTAAATTTGATTTAATTTATCTTATTTTATTTTATTTTTATTAAATAAATAAGAATCAGATCTGAAATATCCAAGATCTGATACAGATCAAAGAGAAAAATTTTTGAAATATATCTCTTGATCTGATCAGATCTGAACGAACCTGGACCGGGAAATCAGGATTTCCCTTCAACTGGTATCAGAGCCAGGTTCTAAAATTATTTAGATCTGATTTTAATTTTATTTTAATTAAAAATAAAGTGATTTCAGATGTCACATGAGATGTGATCAGATCTGAAATCAAAAAAATTAAAATTAAATGATTTGGATCTAAGAACATGAAGATATGCATGACTAGTTCTAGAATAGAATAGTTCTATAGAATAGTTTTGCATGTCTTTGATTTAATATGATTAAATCATATTTTAGATCTTCTTATTTACTATTTTCTGATATTATAAGCATTATAATAACATCTGATAAACAGCAAATAAAAATTATTTAATTTTAAATATCATATGAGATATGATAGATGCATGTCTAGACTAGTTGTAGAATAGTTCTACATAATTGTCTAGATTAGAATTTATTTTGATTAGATCAATTTAAATCT
>QRFJ01000005.1:4113218-4122847 GCA_006176705.1 Cocos nucifera | reverse complement strand
ATTTCACCTCGCCATAGGAGAGTGAGAGGTTTCTTCGCGGCCTCCTAGTGAAAATTCACGTTAATCGACCCCGCAGGAGAGTGGGGATTCTCCCCGTTGGAGGTTCAAGAAGCTCGACGCCTGAGGGGGAATTCGACCGGACGCAATCTGAAAGGCGCTATACCCCAAGTGCAGGAACCCCTGCGGCCACAGAAAGTCTTCGCCGATATTGAGTGATGATAAATCTCCAATCCAGCGCGAATCACTGGACCCTTCCCCAGTAAACCTCGACAGTAAGTGACACGAGATAAGAATAACTCCCTCGATGGAAAAAATGACTCGAACTGTTAGGAGATAAGTATCTCTACCCCGATTAAGATGCTCAACCGATATCAACCATCAATAGTGCTACAGGAGATAAGATCTTTATCATCTTAGGTGAGGAATAATCGCTATTCTGGATTTGTAGTAAATGAATAAGATTTACTCCCCCGAGTGTCCGATTTTTTAACTATCGTCACGCTAAGGAGATAGATCTTCCAAGTAAAAGAAGCTCTTATGTATAATAGATATATATAATATTTAAGCTAAGTGAGAGATATATAAAGATCTCCTCTCAGAAGGCATGAACCTCATTATATGGACTTGATATATAGGTGAAGATATAAAGATCTCTCCTATGAATATTTCTCAACGGATTATCAACCTTAGACCGTAGTATAGATATTAAGATCTTATTAATAATCTCCCTGATGAGATATATAAATAACTTCTATGTATTGTTATGTATGGTATGTAGATATGGTCAATGTAAGTAAATGTGATTTAATGGAGATGATATCTAATCTGAATAGCTGTCCTAATTCATAATACCTTAGTGTTGGTACCTGTATAGTGTGAAGATAAGTAATGTCGTCCCCCGGAGGGAAAAATGGCTTCAGCCACTATATATAATATTACTACAACACAATGTTTAGGAGATAAGATTCTTCCCGCCATAATACATAATGTATGGCTAAGTGTAACTCGCTAAACTGATTCCTAATACCTCCCATATTATAATATATTATATATATATATGTATTATAGTATTTGGCGCAATAGGATAGTTATTAAATGATCTCTATATCCCGATGGTAAAAATATTCATACTAATTAGGCTATTATGTATTATATATAATATAGTGATAATAGGATAACTCTCTCGTATAACCTAATGCTATGACTCGTAATACCGCATCAAATCAAATCCTAATCGATCGTTTTAGGTAAGTAAGATAATTAAGATTACTTCCCCCTACAGTGAAACACTCGGCTGTAGGAAAATAATAAGATTCTCCACCCTAGATGATAAAAAGTTCGACTGTTAGGAGATAAGATCATTACCCTTCGTAAGTGTCCATGAATTCAAAAAAACCTCGACTTCTAAATGAGATAAATCATCCTCATCTAAGTATAGATGAAATCTTAACTTGTGCAATGTAGTAGAGATTAAGATATACTCAATGTTAATTCGAATGTGTACCTAAGATGTTAACCTCGACTTGCAGAGATAAGATCTTCCTCGAGGAAAAAGCTTGGCTGCAGGAGAATAAGACCTCCCTCGAGGCAAGCCTTGGCTGTTAGGAGATAAGATCTTTCCCCGAGAAAGCTCGCTATAGGATAGATATATATCATCTATATGTCATTTCTAGTATGACCAGGTCATTGTACTGCATAGAAAGATGAAAGGATCTCCTTTATACCATCTCGATAATATATGCCCGCATCACACTAGTAAAACCTTTGTACAGAGGAGTATAGATCTCTTACTCCGAGCCTCCGAGACTCAACAATCATAATAACCTATCCATATATTAGTGTTGCGCTAAAGTAAGACTGAGCTCATACCTCAACCTAATGTGATGGTATAGGATGGTGAATTTGTAAATGTAGTAAATCACTGTATTTCTCGATATATAGACAGTAAAGAAACCACGGATTCGTTCAGAATTATACTGATCATAGAATCAAGAGTATATATTTCAAATTTTTATCATTAAATACAATATACATATGTAAATACCATATAATTATTTCAGAATCAGGTGATAATGCTTTCAGATCTGATTCTATTATTATTTAATTAAAAAATTTAATAATATAAAAGATATAAATTAAAATACTACTAAATTTCAATATTTACTACTTGAAAATAGGGAATCCTTTAAATTATAACCCTGTGATGATTCCTGTTTATTAGCAGCGGGAAGGTTACTGTAATCAAGTACCTATCAGCTAATGCTATTATATTATATATATATATATATATTATAACATAATCCACTGCCTATACCATAACTAATAATAATTTCTACTCTATATTTAGTAATCACTCTGAGGCTGGATCTGGAGATCATCACTTATCATTCTCTATCTAAATCGTACCATCCAAAATATTAGATTCTGGATTCGGTTGATCTGTAATATAGTATGACTTCAAAACTCCTTTTGAATAAGATTCCTTGCAGTCGTTTCTTCGCATGATACCAGTCTTACCGCTAAGCCTTCTATGTCATTTGATTCAATCCTTAATTTCTTTGTATATCTAAATCGCTAACCAATCCAAAATCCAAATACACTTTTGGAGTGTGAGTAGATGCAAGGGGAGAATAGAGTATGGCGTGGTAGTAAAGGTATGAAGAGTGCGACCTTATGAAGCAAGCTATGTATGGAGTAAAAGATTGTCATTTTCTTAATTGTTATATTATTGATTTAATGGTCGACTGTAGGTCTCTTAATTATAAGTATAGTAATCTTAATAGTACGTGTAAATCCAAGCATCTCCTTACCCAATAACACAATCAAACATAACCCTTTGTGAAATCAATCTAAATCTGATTTGTATATACATATGTAACATGAGGATTTAGTATCCCTCTGAATTAATTACCTTACTAGGAAAGTAATAGCCTTAGACCTAGTATCAATACTGTACCAATGATTATCTTAGAAAAATCTCTCTATGGTGAAATCTCAATCAAAGGAGATAGGGGTCCTTTCCAACAAGGAACTCCATAGGCGCCTCCTACTTGGGTCTCACGCCTCCCTGGCGTTGAACGCCCATGCTCTTACTTTCCATGGTTTTAACTGGAGGGGACTAAGCCCAACACCATGATACTCGTCCATAATAAGTGCATAGACATGTAGGTCAAAGTTCAAAAGTGTGAATGCGTCAAATTTGACCACCGTCTTAAAAGTAGAGTTCTGACCAAAGTCAAAGACAAGAAATGGCAGTGACCAAAATTTGGACATAGGTATAATGGTCTTTAACACAATTAAGACAAAACCTATTCTGTAACTTGACATACCTCCAGTCTAGGACCAATAAAAGAAGACTTCTGTTTGGAGCACAAACTCCTTTGGCTCAGACAGGTACAGAACTTAATTATGATACTAAAACTGATAAAGGAACGTTAGGTTCATCGTAAGTGCTAGCACGATTATTCTCTATGACACTAAATTGAATCTCATTCAGTATCAATTGAACTAGTATAATTAGTCTAAATTTGTAATATAATATTGTATCAGCATATGGATTTATCGAAATCCGTCATTGTATTTGGTGTGACTATATCCTTTAAGTTAGGTTTTCATGTTCTGATGTATGTGTGTGTGTGTTGTGTGTGTGTGGTGGTATCATACATTATCCAATTTATCCCAGGTAATGTAGTATATAATATTATGTCAATTCAAAGAAATCCTTCTACCCACATAAAGACAATACACCCACAACAACTCCACACCTTATCGATGGATCAGAAAAAACTCTTTAGATATTCGAGACAGCAGAAGATCGATTCATCTAAATCATTCTAATTGCTCCAAAATCCGACCAAGTATATTAACAAACCCCTATACAAGCTATAAGTTATTATTATACCAGTTGGCATAATCCAGTATATATACCTCAATCACAAGACCCGTACCTAACTGTAACCAAGTAACGGCTAAAAACCTCTATTCATGGTATATGTACATATATAGGCGGGCTTATCATCATGTACATATATACTAGTACTTTCCAAGTTACTCATACCTTTCATTAGAGCATACCGAAATCTAATAATACCATAATTACGAGGTTACATATAAAGTGATACTCGTCAATAAACCTCATTATTAGAGTTTCGTCAGATAGGCATAGATTAGATGATTATAAATCTAATTTTACGCATTACGCAGATATTCCTAAATGTTTAAGAGTACAATAAATAAAATATACAAAATAAATAAGAAAACTGCTATTTCATATATATTTCAACTATAAACTATATCCGCACTAATGGCATGTAGTAGATCTATCAGGACTGATATCTACATGTCATCATAGGGTAATATATATACTCCTCTTACTACCGATATGGATAGATAAGATCCCAATACTTATGATGGCAATTCTATCATAATTTCCAATAACATATGATAACATGTATGTATGGTATTGTGTCAAGTGCCAATACTAATACACCTTCTAAGATAGTTTTACCATATTATGTGAATATGGAAGAGAATGATACGATTAATTGTTGATTAGATATCAAAAACTATAACATACCCTCAATGTAGTTGAATTACTGCCGATGTAATCTAATACTAACAGTAGTCATAAAATAAGATAATCGCTAGTATACTACCAACTTGATTGTAATGTATGTGTAATATATTACTTATTTATAGCTAATCGAGTCAGTCTAATTGACGAGAAGTAGTCTACTCTATAAATATATCCTAATGGAATACTCTAGAAGTTATATAATAGTTCATAAATTAAATAACCGTCTACAGTATGCCCTCTATGTTTCGTCTAACGATAAGTACCTAATATTTTTATATTATAATTACTCCTCTCCAAGTAATGTCTCAACACACCCGTGTATGATAACTCTATAGAATACTCAGATCTTATGTAAGAGGAAGCTAAGAATCGTTATACTACCAATCCTTACGGTAATATTAATTCAATCAACCAAATCACTCTTAGATGTATCACTTAATTGGTTCTATAGGGATACTTAAGTTATATAGCATATAGTAATAATATAATGATTATTTCATGTTCTTATAATTTTCAATCTCTTAAAATATGAATTATCATTACCATTAACTCAAAGGATGTATCACAGACACTAATACACATGTGTGATAGAAAATAACCCATTTATAATTATAGTCAAAATTACAATTTTGCCCCTAGAAGTGTATTACAGTGTCAGACGCAATTCTGGCTTTCTAGGGCAACTATATATCTAATTCGCATTGTTTCTGCTCATGCTACAATAAGTACTGCTAATAAATACTCAAATTATAATGGCGATTGAACAAGTTCTAAGATCCTATGTCTTCTTCATTAGAATGAGTGATATTATGTATGTATGGTAGCTAATATTCTGGTATGATTGTCTTGGATATGTGTAGTATGATAGTACCCAATGAGTCATTTAGTCAGATGGGTACATATACACATCGATTAATTTACTATTACTAGGTAATTGAAGAACTCTTGAACCTCAAATATACGTAATCCTTTACTCAATGATCATATTATTAATGCACGTATATTGTAGATAGATAAATGTATCTGCCGATACTTGCAATGTGTGCTTATAGACTTCGGGTAGAGACCTCGGCTTATCGTAATGCTTAGTCATAGGATATAGCGTCATATAGCGCACATTATTAGTTATGTATGATGCGTCTTTGTTGTAAAATGTATATATAGATCGTAAAGTAAAGAGGGAAAGTGCATCTTAGTGGTACATACTCCAATTTTTATGCGAGTGCAAGAGTACGTATACACTTCACATAATTGTTCCAGAACGCTTCCTTTTACAGCCTAACTGATGCTAGCATATATATATATATTCTATAATACTTTCCAATGTTGTGAAATACATAACTAATCACCAAGTATTGTTGAACTATCTTATAACCAATGTCGTGACAATACTTCTCATACCATATTGCATCACAAACCATAAACTTACTACAGAATAAAGCATTACGAATAGTAAATACTGATATAATGTGTGTGTCTTGTCGAATCACATACTATCGGACCAATGAAGTCCGAGTCTTGTTTATCCCTGCGACCAGAGCAACAGTCATCCCTCCACCCACCACCAAACCCACAACAAGACCAACATCCATTTATCTCGTTGTAGTTTATGTAAAACTTTCTCATATAGTGATTAATCTGTTATGATATGTAGAGGATTACAACATTCACAGAAGAAAATCCAGTGTTTACTTAGCTCTGGATATATGAATGGTAACTGATATAAGCTTAATAGTGGTACGACTATTACCGTAGCACAATGGCATTAAATGTATCGAGGTGTTAATCTTAATACAAGACATTATGCATACATAGCTCCTATTGTCTAGATATGCAATTAATGATTCTTGCTACATTTACGTTCTATATTTCCTAACAGGTGATGCTAGTATGAAGGCACATCTTCTTGGAAATGAATGTTTAAATACCTTTCTTAGGGAAGGTTTAACCCCTCTTAGAGTGTTCTGTTCACTAATATAAATTGTACTATAAATCTCACTTTATTAAGTATACTTCTCTATGTATAACATCTTCTGTCTAAGAAAAAGTCCATAGTACTATAACCAATTCGGTCATCCCAATTTTAATTAGACCTTAATTCAATAGTACTAATAACAATGAAAGCTTCACTAGTGTCTTTCTTGATTTTGACGAATTTCTCATTAGAACAACCACATTCTAAATTACTGATGTCAACATGGGATATAGTATCCATAATTCTCAATAAAAAGAGAGTGAAATTACATACCACGACAATCGATGGAAATAAATAGTACAAACATGAACGTGCTCTACATACATGAATATTTCATAAATCTCATAGTTCCTCATTCATTTATTTGAGGAACTAACCAATACTATATTCGTATAATTAACATCATTTGTAAATATGAGCTTATACTGTTCCAGTCTCCTGAAATGATGTTGTACTTAATAAGTATTCCTACATATAATGGTAAACCTTTGTCAAGCTAATGTACAATAACTTATCTAGTTTGTATATTCTTAACGTATCATACTTGGATGTAGAAAACCTATGCTAGGAAGTGACGTAATCCATATTAAGATATATCTTCCTACAAGATTATATTCTATTTAGAATGCCGTTTATCACGTATCATTTAGCCATAATTATTCAGTATATATACGATAAATAGGCGTAATATAATATATAGCTTATAAACAGCAATCATAAATTGTGTCGATGGATTGTTATATGCATAGTCGGGAAAAAGGTCATATCCTGAATCTAGTCAATGCCTTATACGTTAACATAACCTATTTCGCTACACCTAAAGCTAGCGACACTCAGGAGAGATCTTATCTCCTGCGCCGAGCTTTCCTCGGAAGAGATCTTATCTTACGGCCGAGGTTGAATCGGACACTCGGGGGAGATCTTATCTCCTGTAGTCGAGCTTTCCTCGGAGGTGATCTTATCTCCTATAGTCGAGCTCTCCTCGGAGAAGATATTATCTCCTGCAGTCGAGGTTTCTTCGAAAGAGATCTTATCTCCTGCGGTCGAGGTTGTTGCAGGTGCTCGGAGGAGATCCTATCTCCTGCAGTCGAGCTTTTCTTGGGGAGATCTTATCTCCTACAGCGAGCTTTCCTCGGAGGAGATTCTTATCTCCTGCGGTCGAGGTTAAATCGGATACTCGGGGGAGATCTTATCTCCTGCAGCGAGCTTTCCTCGGGGGAGCTCCTACAGTCGAGATTGAATCGGACACTCGGGGGAGATTCTTATCTCTGCAGTCGAACTTTTTTCGGGGGAGATCTTATCTCCTATAGCCGAGGTTTTCCTCAGAGGAGATCTTATCTCCTGCGATCGAGGTTGTTACGAGAGCTAGGGGGAGATCCTATTCCTACAGCAAGCTTTCCTCGGGGAGATCTTATCTTCTACAGCGAGGTTGCCTCGGGGGAGATCTTATCTCCTACAACGAGCTTTCCTTGGAGGAGATCTTACTCCTACGGTCGGAGGTTAAATTGGGCAATTCAGGAGAGATCTTATCTCTGGCAGCCAAGCTTTCTTTGAGAGAGATCTTATCTCCTACAACGAGGTTGAATCGGGCACTCGGGGGAGATCTTATCTCTACAGTCGAACTTTCCTTGGGAGATCTTATTCCTGCGGCCGAGGTTGAATCGGACACTTGGAGGAGATTATCTCCTACAGTCGAGCTTTCCTCGAGGGAGATCTTATCTCCTGTAGTCGAGGTTGCCTCGGGGAGATCTTATCTCCTGCGGTCGAGGTTGTTGCACGGCGCTCGGGGGAGATCCTATCTCCTGCAGCCGAGCTTTCCTCGGGGGAGATCTTATCTCCTACGGTCGAGGATGAATCGGGCACTCGGGGGAGATCTTATCTCCTGCAGTCGAGCTTTCCTCGGAGGAGATCTTATCTCCTGCGATCGAGGTTGAATCGGGCACTCAGGGGAGATCTTCTCTCTGCGCCGAGCTTTCCTCGACAGAGATCTTATCCTGTAGCCGAGGTTTCCTCGGGGGAGATCTTATCTCCTACGGTCGAGGTTATTGCGGACGCTCGGAGGAGATCCTATATCCTGCAGCCGAGCTTTCCTCGGAAGAGATCTTATCTCCTGCAGCCGAGATTACCTCGGGGGAGATTTAATCTCCTGCAGCCGAGCTTTTTCTCAGGAGAGATCTTATCTCCTACGGCTGAGGTTAAATCGGGCACTCGGAAAAATCTTATTCTCCTATAGCCGAGCTTTCCTCGGAGGAGATCTTATCTCCTGCGGCCGAGGTTGAATCGGATACTCAGGGAGATCTAATCTCCTGCAGCGAGCTTTCCTTGGGGAAGATCTTATCTCCTGCGACTGAGGTTGAATCGGGCACTCGGGGGAGATCTTATCTCCTACAGTCAAGCTTTTCTAGGAGGAGATCTTTTCTCCTGCAGCCGAGGTTGCCTCGGGGGAGATCTTATCTCCTGCAATCGAGCTTTCCTCGGGGAAGATCTTATCTCCTACAGTCGAGGTTGCCTCGGAAGAGATCTTATCTCCTACAGTCGAGCTTTAAGGTCTTTGACCTCCCCCCGTTTGCACGAGGTCCTCCTTCTGTTCCTAACACGGCAACTATTGATTGCTTCTTCCCTGTCATCACATGGTTTTTTGCACCCAGAAATAATATTATTTGTTGGGAGAGAATTTTATCGAGAAGAAGTTTCTCACAGCATATCTCCATTTTAGGGTGGTGGGGGCGTTGTTCCTCCGGATTTCCTTGGGCAATGAGGCCCAGGCCGGACGACCTCCTCTGCCTCATGCTGGTCTTCTCAATTTGGAGAAAACTCCTCCTAGCTTTGTCGCTGGGAGACGAAGAATCATCGATGTACCAAGCTTCTCCCTGGGATAACGTTGATGACACCATGAGACGGCCGACCTCCATGTCATTTTTGGCTATGGTAGCATCCTTGGCCGATCTTCTGCTTTAGGCTGACGATGGAGGGATTTACTCAGCCACCCCTTTCTGATGAGCTTCTTAATTTCGTCTCGAAGCTGGATGCATTCCTCAGTATCGTGGCCGTAGTCGCGATGGTAGAGGCAGTACTTGC
>QRFJ01000005.1:3973218-4105718 GCA_006176705.1 Cocos nucifera | reverse complement strand
CGAACGTCTAAATGTAAATTTTTATTTTATTTTTATAATTTAAAACTAAAACTTGCTTTTTTTCAGCTTTTTCTTTAATTTTTTTTTTATAGCAACGTAGTTACCAAACATGCTTTCTTTCTTTTTTTTTTTGCTTTTGCTCAATAACAAAAAATAAAAAAAATAAAAATATATTTTTAAAAAATTAAAAATAAAAATAAAAAAGTGTAACCAAATACATTCTTAGTATCAAAACTTTTACATATAGGTTCAATGTAATACAATATTTTTTTTTACATAAATTACTATCGTCAATGAGTTTTAAGTCTCAATTGTATCAATTTTATTGAACTAAATGCAATAAGTATACACGTTACAATGTTTTGGATTATGATTAGATTGCGGTTGTTCAGATATTTATATTACAATGTTGTTCCATGACCACCTGCTGAGTTATTTTGTACAGTTCTTGATGTGTCACCCTCAGCTAATAACATTTGTTGCACTCAGTTTCACCTTGGATGTTTTTTTTATTTTAGTTGTGCTCCATGAGAGATTGTGGATTGATACAGAAACTAATCTGACCACTATATATACATGGGTGGCAATTACAACCGAGGAGAAGGTTATTCAGTTAAATCATAGTATATACGTCAAAGTGAGAGTTTCTCAATATTTGTGCCATGCTGCATTTGGCTTTTTTGATTTTATCTACTAGAATGAGACATCTTTTGACGTTGAGGCATCATTTTTCTTTTAGTTCGATGCAAATAGAGTGATTTATTTTGTATTACTAAGTGGCTGGTTTATTATAAGGGAGCGGCTTTCTAGTTGTATAGGTTTCCTGGTCCTCTTATTTTTAATCATGAAGTATTCCAATATTAAAAGCAAAAGGGATAAAAATATAATTTTTATTTTTAATTTATTTATTTTCTTGGCTTCCTTATTTTATTTCGATGTCGAAAGAAAATGCATCAGAATTTTAGGCGCATAGCCTTAGTCACATAGTTCATGATTATTAATTTATTTTTTAATAAAAAATAGATAAGATAGTGAATTCGATGATAGCAAAACTAAAAATATTGTGCATACATATTTCTCCATCATCGCCACCATAGCCATAACAGCGGTCTTTAGATCTCCGAACCTAACATGCTTTAGGACCATCTCTGGGTCCAACCTTAGCTTCTCTTTTCCAAAAACTAGCATTATCTTTGACTTTTTAAATATATACAACGTCCCACTTCAGAATCATCACCTGCCACATCATCATATCAGAAATGATATATTAAATTACATTTGAGAATCAAGGAACAAAATTCAAGATTTTTAAACTATAAGGATCATGTTAAAATATTTTTGAAACTTAGAGAATCAAAAACATAATTTATGATATATGGATGATGACATAATATATGCATGAATATTCAATAATAAAATACTTTTGAATAAAAAATTTAGTAGTACATATCATATCATCATCCGTATATCACGTCATCACTTATATACCATACCATCATCCATATACCATATCATATATTCCTTATATACCGTATCATCAAAAAATTTCATCTGTTATGCTATATTATCATCTATATCATACATCATTATCAATCGACCATGTAATCATCTATCTAAGCGGTTTTTACCATATAACAACTTGTTAATAGAAGCAAAAACTTCTAATGAGAGAAAGTGGTCGGAATCCAAAGAAAGGATCAAATTAAAATAGTTGAGAGAAAATAGGGATCAAATTTGAGCTTTCTAAAAAATTTAAGAACTTATTAAAAGACCGATCTAAATTTGGAGGGCTAAAAATATAATTAATTCAAATTTTTGTTTTTAGGTGGTTTTTATTATCAAATTATCATGCAACATTGATTATATTTTTTCTTTTGCACATGTATTTGTCCATAAACTTTTGCTAGCTTTATTAAAAAAAAAAAAAAATCGATTTCAAGCAATCATTTGCTAGAAGAATGAAGTTTTAGGTGGAATTTGGTATAAAAATTTGCTCTGAGTACATATTTCTGGCCCCTTGAGTACATATTTTTGGCATAAATTTTTTGGAAGTTGAGGGGCCCTTTTTTTTTTCTCCTTTTTTTTGTTTACTCTTCTTCTTTCCCTCTCCAATTGGTCCTTCTCATTCTCCAAGAACGTGCCTCACCGGTATACCATCTTTGTTTGCACCTTCCCTTCCTTTCCGGTGCCTCCACCCTTTGTCCTTTTGTTCTTATCATCATGAACGGCAACCTCGAGGAGGCTCCTGGACTTTGAATCCCATGCATTTGGCAACGTTGACCCTACCTCCACCTTCATCAAAGCTGCCATCCTTGACTTTTGGCGCCCCATCCTTTAGCTCTCATCTTTGACCGCTATGAGACCCTCCATCTGTTTGGTGTCTGTACCATGATCTCCACCGTCTTCTTCTTTAAAAATACTGCTCTAGACTCTGCCAAGTTGCTGCCTCTGTCGGTCACCCCAACACTCGATTTGCCCTCCCCTTCCTCTTTCGCACCGAGCTTGTCCATCTACATAACCACACCAAATCCATGGATCTAACCTTGCCTTTCCATCCTCTACCGTTATTTTGATGGGCTGGCAACATATAAGCTCAAAAATCTTCAAAAAGTCTATAAAAAAAATTTATCAGAAAAGAATTTAGAAAGAATTTGTATAAGATAGGCAAAGATAAAAAATAATAAAATATAATAAAAATATTTTCTTTTTCAAAAATAACAAAAATAGGGATGCTGGTAACTAGTAAAAAAATAATACAATATTTTTTTCTCTAAAAAATGGAAAAAAGATGAAGAGTCTGTTAATTATAAAATATTTTAAATATTTTATTCTATTGGATGGTCAAAAATGGCTCCTCATTTTTTTTTATATAAAATAACGTAAAGAAACACCATAATGAAACCCTACGTTGATTAGATTCTTCACTATAACATTTGATTTTTTGTGCGGATGATGGGATGGATTGAATATATTTGTGACTCATTAAAGTCGTATTTAATGTTGAATCCCGACATTAGCAGATATTTTCATTAACAAATACATAATGTCAATCATTTGTTATCAAAAAAATTCTAAAATAATGACCAAGGAGTCACTAAATAGGTCCCCTTTGGTAAAATAACATAGAATCCATATTTCCAGGAGGGGAGAAAGCTTAATGGTCCGCAAGTCTTCTAATTCAAGCAACAAAATATTTTAAATACTAGAGGGACTGCTTAGGTCAAGTTGTTCAAGACATTAACTTTTAAATATTGTTAATGACACTGTGACAACTGAGATAAGTTTTTTAATCCTATCAATGTCAGAAAACAAAATGAATCATATTATATGATTAAATGATAGGTTCAAAAGAAAGAATTGGCAGCCAACTCTCCCCTTCTTTGATCAGGAAGAGTAGTACAAGAAATCTTATTCTTATTCCATTAATTTTTTTTGGGCCGGCTACATGTCTTGTTCGTTAGAATTGAAACAAAAAGTCCCCTCCGTCACACTTTCATGTTTCCGCTATCTTGAACCCATTGACCTATGGTTGGGAGCCTTTCTACCCAATTATATCTAAGTTTTATGTCACCATATATTCACTTTCATGTTTCCGCTATCTTGAAATCAATGCTTTGGAGCCTTTCTAGCCAATTATATCTAAGTTTTATGTCGCCACATATTCCTAGTTTCCTCGTATACACGCACCTTTGCTCTCGAAACTATCAGGCATTTTTAGACCTCAACTAAAAGGTAAACCAAAAATATTAATTATTTAGATTTTTTGATCTTATATAAATACTAAAATCTATCTAGTACATAATCGATGTACGATTAAACACATATCCATATGGATCCTCGCATGCTTTCTTCATTTTAAGCCCTAATATACTTGCTGGTCTAAGGATCTAAATATATAAATATCATAAATCTAATTAGAAATGCTATGATCAACTCATGATTAGTCCAAATACATAGGTATTGTAGTTTTTTCTAATTCACATATGTCCTGAATTACTCTGATATTATTTCTAAATCATTTGCCATATAAAAACAAATCAAAAATTTAAATGGCTAATTACTACGTCAATTGCTTGTTGTGCTCTACTTGGGCAAAAGATTTTTCAATTCGTAGGATTAAAACGTACAAAGGATGGTTAATGAGAGATTTATTAAGCTACTCGAGTCCCAATACCTACTACAAATGAATAGAAAAATAAACAAAATCAAAATAATTTTATTTAAAAAAAATGAAATTTTCATGTCACTAATCCATTTGCTTCCTTAACCATGCTAACAAATGCACTTACAACCTTACAACCTGCCCTTGATCACAACCTACCCACAATATCTTACCTGGGTAATAGTTGCCTAAAATAAATGAGGCACTTTTTGAAAGTAATTAAATGGGAGAGACTTGAAATGATGTTATCCTTACATAGCACAACAATTATACTATGTTTATTTGTGAATAAGAGGGTTGGTGGGTGGGGGCGGTGGTGGTAATATTCTCTGGACCATCTTGGTTTAGATTTGGATTTATTAGGTGTGACATCACAGGGATGGAGCAAACCACCAGCTCTCCCAAAGCTTATAAATAACGAGATGAAATTGAAAGCTTCCTTTGGTTTCCTTTGTTTGACCGCTGAATAGAATTTTTCATTTAGAATATTACAAAGTCGATGACAGAGAAACATGAATAAAGAATAATATACTTAAATATAATTTAAGGATTGATCCATAGGAGTATCCATAAAAGGTGCGGCTGGTAAAATGGGTGGAGCTTATCTGAGGGGTTCTATTCTTGGTGGGAATCACCATGCTTATGAAGATCCGTTTGATCAAATAATGGCTATTTTGGTTTCATATTTTAAGTACAAAATAGTGGATGGATGGTAATTTGAATATGTTTTCAATGACATTGTCTACAAGTTATTTATTACGTAAGGTGAAGTTTATCAAGATGCATGCTCTTTGGGTGTGGTGTTAACAATGCAAGGATCTAATTACTCTTTATGTTTTAATAACTAATGCAGGCTTGTCTCGAATTCTTCGCATTCGATGCTAGGTTTGTCCTTAGGTTTGTGGTCCCTTAATTAAGATGCATCATGTTACAATTACCTACACTAGCATGGGACCAAACATAATTAAATATATAGGATTCCCAAACAATGCAGGAGCATGCCCCTTTCCTAAGGTCGGACATCCTTTGCCAGGTTAACCTTGTTCTTTGCCTCTTCTTGATGAGCCTTTCCACCTTGCTTAATGAAATGCTTTGATGAGCTTTCCCATCTTTCTATGTCACGAAAGAAGCTAGTTCTTTTTCTTAAAAAAATGGTGTAAGCCAATTGGCTAAACATTGGTTGTAAGGCTATGGACAATAGGTTTGTCCAAAATTGAATGCAAATAACAAGCCAAAATGATCCGGATAGAAAAGGACATTGTAACCACTTATCCGGCATGGACTTCACTTAAAGGACAGGAGGATCTATTTTGAGGTGTGCAACTCACACGTTTGCATAGATAAATCTAATATAGATTAGTCTCATTTGTATGCAGCCAAGCCCATTTGTTAAGAACTTCATTTTGTTTTGAGAATTTTGCCAAAAAAAAAATCTACTTACTCCATTGTAGTAAGAAAAATAGATCACATATGTCACACTCCGAACCCAACAGGTTGGCCACATGATAGCCGTACACTCCCTAAGATAAGGCCCAAAAGAATGTGCAACACCTTAAAATTCATTACAATTTCAAAATCCATGAACATTATTGATCTCAATTCATAATAAATATTTTACATATTAATAAATATCAAATCTTTTATAATTTACAAAACTTGATTATCCAATTGATATTAATAATATTTTATTTAATCAATCCTTTCAAATCAAGATCTAAATTTAGTCAAGTACAATCATCCTGAGATCCTGAAAAAGAAAGAAAAGAAGAAGATCATGTGCTTTACAACCAAGTAAGAATCTCCTCACAACCACACCAACATAGTAATATAATTTGAAAATAACAATAAGTAATAAAGTATGAAATCTCATATTAAAAATCCATAATAACTCAAACATCTACATAAACATGTATCAAATATCTATCGTGTCAAAAGGGATGTATCATGATATACCAACAAGTAAAATTCTTTATTCAACATTAGTTCCATATATCTTATTATCTATTCCTTTTATCAAAATTTTACATTTCTTAATATTTTTCTTTCTAGCTTGGGACTAACCAAGATCATACCCCAGTCCATGACATATCAAATTCCTATGTATAAGCTCGTGGAGACTATCCCAGGCATAAGCTTCTGAGGGTGTCCTGGGCATAAGCATCTAGAGGCTCATAAGCTCTAGACCGGCTATTCCATATGTAAGTCGTAGAGACTACCCCAAACATAAGCTCTTAACTGTCTATCCTAAGTTTAAGCTCCAAGAGGTTATCCCATGTGCAAGCCCATGGTGACTATCCCAAGCATAAGCTTTTGACCAGCTATCCCATATCTAAGCCTGTATAGGTTGTCCCAAATATAAGCTCTTGACCAGCTATCTTCTTAATGAGATTGGTCCAAACCATATCTGTTTTATCCAATTATTGCATGTTGATTTTATCAAATCAATTTTAATTTATAATATAATTAAAATAAATATATTATAAGCATATATATAATCATATCGTTAATCACTGATATGCATATATAGTCAATATGTAATATACTCATGCCAAAAAATCGTATAGAATCAATAGTATCTCAAACAAGATAAATCCATCAACATAAATTGAACGATATAAAACCAACGATACAATCCAATAGTACAAATAATATATATAATGGTGATCATGTATATGCATCCTTACCTATGCTAATGACAAACTTGGTCACCATTGTTTAATAGTCTCAATCTATGCATATTCAATCAATCGGTATAGTTCCACCTTATCCTTAACTAGCATAAGAAATAATAAATTATTGTTAGAATCTTATTTTCAAAATCATAGTATTCAAAGTATTTTTAATTCTAAATTTCTCGACCCTACTTAATGCATGGCTAATTAAATAAGGACATTCATGATTTACCTTGATTTGGGAATCAGAACTTTAATTCCCCTTTCTAAAGGTCTTCTCATCCAAGTGATTGTACTTCTATAGCACCAAATCAATATTCAAAAATTTAAATTAATTAGAATTAATTATAGGATAAATCAAGGATAGGTAATAATCTGAGTGGTTTAGATTGATTGATCCTAACCAAAGCAAGGAGGGCAAGATAGAGTCATAAATAATAAAGTTCAAAGATGCTCGATATTAACCGAATGGAACTCAACATATAGGATGATCACAGGAGGCTAGTTCAGAACTCTCTATTATAGTTCACTAAGGCTCTAGCAAAAAGTCACGATTCCTTTCCACTAATAGTTTTGATCAATTAAAGAGAGAGAAGAGAGAAAGGAAGCAAGAGGAGAGAGAGAAAAAAAAGAGAAGAGGAAAATGAGAGACATGGAGCCTCTCTCTTCCTCACATCCAAGGAAGAAGAGGGCCTCTTCAAGCAATGGCCATGGTTGATGGGTGGGGGCCTATGGCGATGTCCCGTGGTGGCGGCGTTGGCAACGACGACAGTGGTGGCCAGTTGGAGGAAAGTAAACTTGGAAAGAAATAAGAAGAAATAGGGGACTATGAAGATTGTGTTTGGATCGAGTCCTTAGCTACTCACTAATGGCTAATAGTCTCCTCTCAGCACATCATTATAAAGGCTCTGATGGTAGCTAATGTTAGTGGTAGTAGAACCAAACAAGAGAAAAGGGGCCGGACTAGGCACCCTTACTTCAACTTAAATTTCGATAAGCTATCGGCTTTAATCAAGATGGGTTGATGGCCTTGAGATTAGAAAAGAGAGGAATTCAAGGGCTTAGGTGCTTACCTAAGTCTAGTGAGGCCATCAAGGTGATCAAGTGATCTTTTCTGATGAAAATCTGAGGATTAAATTGCAACACAAAACTTAGAATTGGCAGTACTTTCTCATGATTTTCTGACGATGGAATCCCTAGGGGAAGTCAGCATCCTTTTATAGATGAAAGATAGTGATTTAATCTAATTTAGAAGCCTTAGCAACCCCTTTTCCTAGCCAGAATTGGAGAAGAGAAAGACTCCCTAGAGTCTTCCTTCCCCTGCATCACCTGCATGGTGCATAGGGTTTCCATTTCTTTTTTTTGGTTGCTTTAAAATTCATACAAAAAAAGTTTAAAGGGACAGGTCCTCATATTCTAGCCCCGTAGAATAATTTCATTCTCAAAATTAACTTTCTTAATGCACAATCTTCAAAAGTACACATATGTCAAGTCATCCTTGAGCTCTAAGTCGTTTATCTCTTAGAGTACTTGTTTCATAAGATCTCAACATAAAGAAAATGTAGTGTCTCAAAACTCAATCCTTTCATTTTACAGTACATATCAAATTCTCTTAATCTCTTTCAAAAGCACATTACCCTCCCAACTTTGGATCATAATTTGCCTTTAAAATTCATTGCTTTTGATTTATTTCACTCGGAAGATACTATTGGGCCAATTGACCCTTAATAGAAGGCTTGAGTATCAGTAGCTGATAAGTATAATAAATTCATCAATAAAAGTATTAATTTATCAATTAATTTATATTAATTTTTAAGAATTAATAATTAATTTATATATAATTTTTAGAAAATTCATATTTTTATTAATTAAAAAAATAATAAAAAATAATAAAAATTAAAAAATAAAATTTTATTATCAATAGAAAGAGCTCATTTTACTGATCACAACAAAATAAATTTCAAGTAAAACGGAGCTAAAATGAAAAAGATATGAATTTTGAAAGATATAAAATAAATAAAAATTAAATAAAAAAAAGAAAATGGCTCAGTCGGCTCCGTAAGCCGAGCCACCAAGCCAAGCCAAGCCATCAGCCGACTCAGCCATTGAAGCCATCAGCCGGTCCACGATCTAGGCGTGGACCGCCAGCTCAGCAAATTCCGGCGAATCAGAGATTGCCACGTGGTGGACCTAGACCCCTTAAGGGTCTACAGAAATTTATCGCGGCTCACAAGGGTAATTTAGTCTTTTCGTCCGATAATAGCGGTGCTGATTGGTTGCGGTGTGCGGTGCGGCCGGTCCACGCGGTCCATGGGAACAGTTATTGCGCGATCGGACGGATGTGGTTGTTTGCGGTCAGGATCGGACGGCTGTGGTTGCTTCCGAATTTTATTCAGATACAAACATCACGCGGATCACCATCGGACGGCAGCGCTCGATCCAGGCGATGATCCGACGGTCCAGAACGCTGCCGGCGGTGATCAAGACTCCCGAAGCACGATTTGCGGCCAGATTTCCTCGATCAAGCGCGATCCAACGGCCAGAATTTAATCCGACCCGATCTGAGCTTATCTGCATCCGATTTTGATGATTTTTGGACCGTTGGATTTCTATTGAATGGCTGGATTTTATCAGATTTATCAGAGTCATATCAGAGCTATTTTGATTCAAATTTTATCCAAATTTATTTATATTTTGATGATTACAAAGGCATTAGTCCCATATTGCCTTTAGAAAAAATATCCAGCCCTCCTAGCTCTATAAAAAGGACCCCAGGCCATCAAAAATTAACATCTCCGATCAAGGTGAAGCTTTGGTACAGGGCGAAGCCAGGCTATGGGTTAAAGGCTGCTTCGAAGCAACGGGTGCCGAGAAGAAGAGCCGAGCTTCTACACCATCTTTCTGCCAATGCCGATCCAAGATCAGAGATCAGGCTATTTTATTTTATTATCTTTTCTTTTTAAATTTTATGTATTTAAATTCTAAAATTTTAGTTAATAAAAATTTTTATTTTTATATTTTAATTTCTTACTTTTTATTATAATTTAATTTCTGCACCTTAAATTATTGCTTTGCAAGTAGATGCTAAGATCTAACTAGTAAATCTTAGTACCAAATTTAAATTCCTGCATCTTTTAATTTTTATTTTCAATCTTCCAACTTCAGTTTTTATTTCAAAATTCAAATCATTTTCTTTTTCTTCTCAAAAAAAAATCAAAGATTTCAAATCTAAAAACACTACCTTCCCTGTGGATTCGATCCGACTCACTACTATTTACGTATTTTCAATAATTTTAAGAAGTTGAATTAAACTGATAAATATGGTGTCTTAATGACAGCATCGCGTCCCTATCAGTAGCCTTCTTTCTTCTCTTCACATCTTCCATGTTTAACAATTAGATTTTTATTTTAGGAAAACCTCAAGTCTCTAATAACCATATGGAGTACAATGTTAAATCTTGTAAATGAGATTGATGTCAAAACATTCTAAGTTCAAGCTAAACCAATTAACCGTTAACCCATTAACAATAAATTTGAGGTGTCCTTGGTTCTTCTTGGTATTGTCTACAATAGAATAACCTACTAACAAAAATTGCATGGCTATGTCCAACTTTGGTCAAGAATTAGTAACATTGTCCTTCTATAAAATTCTTATTTACTAGAAAACTAGCTCACATCTTCTATCCAAAGAATTAATGTTTCTAATTAGTTCAAACCACTACAATTCCATTGCATACTCTGATATAATTTTTTTTCAATTCTGTAGGTTTATTGAATGAGTTCTGACAAAAATACCACTTTAAATTAGAATCTAAGAAAAATTCGTTCTTTCAAAATTTTTAATACAACTAAAACAAAATTTTAAGTTTTTTTGTCCTTACTATGCCTTGAGCATACCTTATCGAAATTCAACCTTAATCCACTTTCTATGTTTGAAGCCCCCTGCATCACCTTCATCACTCATCTAGAACCATATAAATCTAAAACAAATTTAAAGTGAGTTAACCTTAGATTCATTTGATTATCAATTAGACAATTCCAAACCGACATTTCTTTTTAAAAGGATTAACTCCAAATATCAGTAAATTAGAAAAGTTCAAATTAGTATCTCTATGAGTAGAATTAACTTGTTTATTTTTCATAGAGATTTCTTCGCCACAATCTTTAGCATCAACTGATAAACTCATTTGAAATATCATTCCTTAAATGTTAAACTTATAGAAGTATCTAAAACTAATTTCTCCATTTAATTCAATATCAGTAGCAAGATACCTTAGATTTGCTTATAGGTCTAACTTTGACTAAAACTTTAACATGCCTAACTATCTCCAACAAATATAAGAAAAATCAAGTAAGTCGATCCAAAGATGATATTTTAAATTATAGAATATTCCACCAAGATGCATGTCTTATATCCGATTGATAAAATTAAGTCTATCAATAGAATTAATTATACTTTTCTTCTATATGCTAGTTTCATATCTATTCCTCTTAGAGGTTCAATTCTCAAAAAATATTCCTTTCTAATACTATAAATTTTTTTTTTAGGTCCTACCTTAAACAACTTCTTACGGGTAAAGTCCAAAATTATAATGAATAAATAATTAATATCAAAAATAGAAAAGTCATCATGATCTTCATCCATATCAAGTTTTGGATTCAAAAAATATATATATCTAAATAATAATTGAACAAGTATTCATAATATAATATAACTTATCAGTATAATATTCTATATTTAAAGATCAACACTTCTTACACTTAGGTCAAGCCCTACTTATTAAAATCCAAGACATAACATCTTGTTCTGTTATACACATCGTATGCCACTTATGTGTAAATTTTATTACAATACCTAATGATCCAAAATTCAAACTTTGAATCTTTTTTACTACTTTTGTCATATCCCTAGTTATCATAATCTTAAGTTTAAATACCGCTTAAGTCATAGTCCCAAGTGATCATAACCTTAAAGTCAAAAACTACTTAAGTTATAATCTCTATTAATTGTAACCTAAGCTTAATACCACTCTATCATGCTCTGAACTCAACACCCAGGGTTGACTATGCAATGGCTGCACACTCCCTTAGACAAAGCCCTAAAGAATATGTAAGATCTTAAAATTTATTATAATTTTAAAGTTCCATAAACACTATTGATCTCAATTCATAATAAATATTTTATATTAATAAATATCAAATCTTATATAATTTATAAAACTCGATCATCCGACTGATATTGATAATATTTTATCTAATCAATCCTTTCAAATCAAAATCTGAACCTTAGCTAAGTATAAGTATCCTATAACTCTGAAAAAGAAAAAAAAAAGGGGGGTTATGAGCTTTACAGCTTAGTAAAAATCTCCGATCAACCACACTAACATGGTAATATAATTTGAAAATAGCAATAAGCAATAAAGCATGAAATTTCATATTAAATATCCAAAATAATTCAGACATCTATATAAATATATATCAAATATCTATCTTATCAAAAGAGATGTATTATGATATGTTAACAAGTAAAATTCTTTATTCAGCATTAATTCTATATATCATATCATCCAATCCTCTTATCACAATTCCAAATTTTTAAATCTTTTTTTTTTTATATTTAGACTAATCAAGATCATGCCACATTCCATAATTGATCAAATTTCATGTATAAGCTCTTAAAGGCTATCTGAGGCATAAACTTCTGAGAGCTGTCCCAGGTAAGCTCCTAGCTGACTATCCCATGCATATGTCTTTGGAGACTGTTCCAAGCATAAGAAGCTCTTGGCTGGCTATTCCAGGCATTAAATCTTAGTATGCATAAGCCCATGGAGAATATTCCAAGCATAAACTCCTGGCTGGTTATCCTATGAATAAACACATGGAGGTTGCCTTATGTTCTTGGTCGGCTATCCTCATAACGAGGTTAGTCCAAACCATTTTTTTCTATCTAATTATTGCATATTAATTTTATTAAATTAATTTTAATTTATAGAATGATCAAAATAAAAATATCATAAGCATATAACCATATCATCAATCACTGGTATACACATATAGTTAGCACATAATATACTCATATTGAAAAATCGTATAAGAACAATAGTGCCTCAAACAAGATAAATCCATCAACATGAGTCTATTGATATAAATCCAATGAAATAAATAATATATATGATAGTAATTACGTATAGAGATTCTTATCTCTACTAACGATAAATTTGGTTACCACTATTTACCAATCCCAGTCTAGAATATCCTATCAACCAATATAATTCCAACTCATCCTTAGTCAGTGCAAGAAATAATAAATTGTTATTAGATTCCTAATTTCAAAATCCTAGTATTTGACCTATTTTAATTCTAAATTTCTTGACCCTATCGAGTGCATGACTAATTAAATAAAGATATTCATGATTTACCTTGATCTAGGAATCAAAACTTTGACCCCACTTTCTCATGGTCTTCTCATCCAATTGATCGTACTCCTATAGCACCGAATCAATATCCAAAAATTTAAATTAATTAACTAATGTAGGGTAAATTAGGGATAGGTAATAATGTCTAATAATCTGAGTGGTTTATATCTAGATGACTGATTGTTCATGACCAAAGCAAGGATGGCAAAATAGAATCATAAACAATGAAGTTCAAAGATGTTTGGTACTGACTGAATGTTGCTCAATAGATAAGATGATCATAAGGGGCTAGTCTAGAACACTCTACTGTGGTTAACTAAGGCTCTAGCATCAAGTCCTGATCCCTCTCCACTAATAGTTTTGATCAATTAAAGAGAGAGGAGAGAGAAAGCAAGAAAGGGAGAAGAGGAAAATGAGAGATATTTGAGCCTCTCTCTTCCTCGCAACTAAGAAAGAAGAGGGCCTCTTCAAGCAATGGCCATGGCCAATGGGTGGGGGCGGCCCTTGGCGACATCCTGTAGTGGTAGTGATGGTGACAGTGATGGTGATAATGGTGGCCAGTTGGAGGAAAGTAAACTTAGAAAGAGACAAGAAGAAATGAGGGACCGTGGGGACTATGTTTGGATCGATTCCTTAGTAGCTCACTAGTGGCTAATAGTTGCCTCCTAGCACATCATTATAGAGGCTCTGGTGGTAGGCCAACATCAGCGGCAGTGGCACTAAACAAGATAAAAGGGACGAATATATAGGGCACCCCAGCTTTAACTTGGATTTCAGTAAGTTACCGACTCCAATTAAGATGGGTCGATGGCTTTGAGGTTAGAAAAGAAAGGAAATCAAGAGCTTAGGTGCTTACCTAAGTCTAGTGAGGCTAAGAAGTTGATCCGATGGTCTTTTCTGATGGAAATCCGATAATTAAATTACAATGAAAAGCATAGAATCAGTGATGCTTTCTCATGATTTTCTGGCGGCGGAGTTCCTAGAAGTTAGTGTCCTTTTATAGTTAAAATCTAGGGATTTAATCCAATTTAGGAGCCTTAGGATCATCTTTTTTCAGCCAAAATCAGAGAAGAGGAAGACTTTCATTGAGAGTTTTCCTTTCCTTGACTCACATGCACAGCGCATGAGGTTTCTATCCTTTTTTCTTCGATTGCTTTAAAATTTGTGTAAAAGAATTTAGAGGGATGGGTCCTCATAATATATATTTTTAAGCATAATTTGTTCTAGGTTTTACTAATAATTATTTGAAAAAAAAAATTAAAGCAGAAAAACACTAAGAATATTTTTGTATTGTGTCCCAATGTATATAATGTGAGTAAAAATATTTTTGTATTGTGTTGTTTCATTACCATAGTTATATTTTTATTCAACGTACTCTAACAAGTAGAGTAAATCAGAAAAAAGCCTACTTGAGCAAAATGGTTAAAATATGGATTAATAGCAAGAATTGATTAAAAAGATGACTTTCTACTATTTTGCAATTTCAAAAGTATCCTCTCTTTACCTGCATAAATCTGATACTAGAAAGATGGTTTTCTAGGATGAAGTTTGGGAAATAGATTTAACCCTTGGTTATTCACAAACCAAAAATGACTTATGAATCTATTTAAAGATGGAGATGCAATGGCCACCTTATATATACACATGTATATGTGAGTGTATGCATGTACATATATATGTATATGTGTTGGGGGAAAAATGGCTCCCGCTAAAGTCCTTGCAAGCCGGATGGCATCGAGCCTTTGAAGGCACCATCCGACATCTGATGCAGTCCAATCCGAGATGTGGCCAAACTAATTTCTGAGCTCTGATTGATACTAAAAGGCTTATCTTCGAGCTCGGCATATTCCGACTTTCAATCTAAGCTTGGTGATAACTTATCCTAAAATGGCAGTGACTTCTCACTGATATCTGACCTTGAGTATCCACCGACCTTTCTGATCCCAACTTTCAGTTCAGACTTAACAATAGCAATTTTGAAGTAGCGGTTTCCATCATGATCCAACCACAAATATGGCTAAACTTCCAGCTAACTATTTTCAAACCAATTGAAGTGACCCTACCATAGTTTCAGCTAGGAGACTCGATGCTTATTAGGCCTTCAAGCTCATCCAACCTCAAGGTCTGAAGCACAAGCCCAACTTAGATAACTGACTCTTAAGCTCAGCCTATTCGACCTTAGATTCCATAATACAACTTCAACCCATATAACTAGCCATTAAACTCGGAAGCCTCCGACTTTTAAATATCAGTAATAAGAGTAGGTATTTTCTATCTGCATCATAATTAGATTATAGCCGACCACTATCAAGTGATTATAATTGCCCACTCACCCTTCATAATAGATTAGAATGGTCTGAATGGCCTACTAACAATCAGTTACAACAGTCACTGTCAATCTATTACAGATTTATCTATAAATAGAACCCTCCAGATACATCTTTTTCTTATCATCTAACTTCTGAGTACTCCATTCTTGTTAGTTAGATTTCTAACTTAATCATTGAAGGGTCCATGCCAGAGCCATCCATCTCTGGTCAAGACTTTATTTTACAGGTCTCACCGAAGAGATTTCAGGTGTCCACTCTAGCATCTCCAACGACAATCCAATTTCTGCACCAATAATATATATATATATATATATATATATATATATGTATATTCATGTGTGTGTGGGTGTGTGTGCATGTGTGTGGGGAAAAATGGCTCCCGCCAAAATTCTTGCAAGTCGGATATTGTCGAGTTCCTGAAAGCACCGTCCGACATCTAATGCAGTCTAGTTCGAGATGCGGTTAAATTAATTCTCGGGCTCTGATTAATACCAAAAGGCTTATCTTCAAGCATGATGCATTCCAACCTTCAATCTAAGTCTAGTGATAGCTTATCTCGAAATATAGTGACTTCTCACTGATGTCCGACCTTGAGTATTCATCAAGCTTTCTGACCCCAACCTTCAGCTCAGGCTTAACAATAATAATTTTAAAGTAGCAGTTCCCATCAGGATCCAACCTTAAATATGGTTGAACTTTTAGCTAATTTTTCTCAAACTAGTTGAACTGACCCTACCGCAATTCTAACTAGGAGACTCGATGCTTGTTCGGCCTTCAAGCTCATTCGACTTCAGCGTCTGAAGCATGAGCTTAACTTAGATAACTGACCCTTAAGCTCATCAGCCTATCTGACCTTAGATTCCATTATACAACTTCAACCCATGTAACTAACCGTTAAGCTTGGAAGCCTTCGACTTGCAAATATTAGTAATAGAAGCAGACATTTTCTATCCGCTTCATAATCAAATTACAGCTAGCCACTATTAAGTGGTTACGATTGCCCACTCACCCTCCATAACAGAATTAGAATGGTTCGAATGGCCCACTGACAATCAGTTACAACAGTCACTATCAATTTATTATAGCTCTATCTATAAATAAGACCTTTCATATACATCTTCTTTTTCTTATCATCTAACTTCTGAGTACTACATTTTTGTTCGTCAAATTTTTAACTTGATCATTGAAGGGTCCACACCGGAGCCATCTATCTCTGGTTAGAACTTTATTTTACAGATCTCACAGAAGAGATTTCAGATATCCACTCTAGCATCTCCAGCGACGATCTCATTTCTACACCAATAATATATATATATATATATATTATTCATGTGTGCGTGTGTGGGTGCATGTCTTAGATTTAGTTTAATTAACATTAAATAGCGCTTGCGCCACGACCGAGCTAGTGGTAATCGCTAAGATTCCCCGTCATGTTTGTTATATACTTCTATCACTCCCAAAGATCGCTGCATTTGTATGCGTGATGAGGGAGGTGATCTGGAGCAGGTGGTCCCCAAGGCGGCACACATGTTCTCTTTTTTATTGACGGGTGAGGAAAAGAAGGAAGATCTAAAGGAACTGCACATGTTCACATGGGGGTTTTGTCGTGGTCGGTCCTTAGGGGTTCGAGCGTATCGGTCTCCACGTGCATTGATTACGTAACAGGTCTTCGTGTTGATGATGGAGGCATGGATTCTGATTCGATGCAGTGGTTAACTGATATTTGATTCTAGGTGTGATCAATGGTTGATGAATGTTTATTTCTTAGATTCTAGTGGGAGGCTTTCGTTAAAAATAGAGAAAATTGCAGCGTTATTTTTGCCCTTGAAAGAGGAATTGTGAGGATGTTTGCTCATATAAAAATGTTGGTTGAAAGCTATTAAGCAAATTATATATGTTGGATATAAAAATGGTCATTGATTGGTCTCGGAACCGGTCATAGCCGACATGACAAACCGATCAGTGAGATATTGCAACCAAATAATCATGGCTAACACGGTGGTGCATAGAGAGTCTCTCGATTTGAACACCGCATGATAAATGAGGAAAATGCACAGGAGTGATCATTGAAACATGGGATCTGTTACAAAAAAAAATGGTCAATCTGCACCCTCCTCACTTGCTTTCAAAAACTACTTGTGAAGGATCCCCGAGTGCTCTCGAGCTCTAGAAGTGCTCCTTGTGTTGTTGTTATTTTGCTACTCTCGTAATATCTCTACTATTTTCTAAGATTTAGTTTGACTTAAGCATCCGAGGATACTTTTGATAAAAAAAATTTTTTGATTTTGTTGTTTCATATCAGATCTTATGTCGGAGTGAAAGTCCGAGCAAAATCTCAGCCATTTAATGCCACCTTAGGAGCGAGACACATCGGAGCCATCACCACTCGAGCACAATTGCCTCCAAACCACGGTCATGGGGACGAGCAACGATCTTTAATTTAGTCGACCTTCATGGTCTAAATAGCCAACCGACAACATTATCTATCACTTCTCTTGGGACATTATGCCTTCTTGTTCTCTTTAAGGAAAATTTTAGATAAAATTTGTTAACGTTTCAAAAGATCAGAATCGATTAGTAAAGCCGGTTCTTGTCGATGCTTTTTTTTTTTTTTTTTTTCATGGCCTTTTGAGTTGTGGTCTGAACAAATTCAAGATCTACTAAATAGATAAATATACATGCCATCTTACTATTCTTGATGTATTATCCTTTGCCCTATTTATTTGATGTATTATTCTTTCTCAGATGAAATTAAAAAAATTATTATATCAGTCAAAAAAACAAAAAAAAGGGTGCAGCTACTGTCGGCCCTAATTAGTGAATCAGAACTTAACCAACAAGTTAAAAAGTCTGGCCTGGCATACAAGGACATCAGACTATCCTGTTGTAGGCTAACATGGTTACCGTCCTTTGTGCTAGCTCAACACGTAACCGCACAGCCTTTAGTAATTTTGAGGCCATCACAAAGATGGCCAGACTTTTCTATCATCCATTATAATTTACCATTCACCAATCAATAAAAATGGGTGGATACCTCCTCCCTTTCACATTTAAAAAAAAAAAAAAAAAAAAAGGAACCATCAGCTCTAGTTAGGGACCAAAGACCAGATACAATGCTAGTATGACGTAGCTCAATACAAGAAATGATCACTATAAATGTGACTTTTTTGAGAAAATGAAACATATATATGATTTATAATGTTATAATTTTATTTATTTATTTATTGAGTCAAAAGGCAGACATTGACTTCATGATTCTTGACTAAAGGCCTGTTTCATTAGAATAATTCTCATTATATCAGAATTAGGCTCAAAAGCCTTCAATTTTCACATCAATTGTCAAGAGTAAAGTAAGTTTGTGTCAATCATTAGGTTGGGTTGAGGAAATTATATCAGCTAAACAAAGATTGGAATAGGGCCAATTAGCTATGGCAGTGAGAGCATATGGAAGAAAAGGATGTGTGAGCATTCACTCGGAAAACAATAGATGTTGTGCAAGTTAGATGGGAGGTATTGGTGTTGTAAACCATGTAGAGTTTTGTTTTTACTGTGGAAGTTGTCAAACTACTCAATTTCACATGATCCTTGCTTCCCATTTCTTGAAACCCTTGACAACCCACTTTTCTCTTTAACCTCTTTTCCTCCACCCTTTTATGTTCTTGCCATACACTATCTTTTTAATTTGTTCATTGAAGGTATATTTTTGTTAAAAAAGGGACTCTCTAAAGCACCATACAAATGGATTCATGGTTGAGTGCTTCATGATTAATGGATGCCCAAGATATCTAATAGAGACTCAAGTAATTTGTGCCATAATAGTGATATTATCATAAATGTATTTGCCTTCCTTTTCTGGAGGGTGAGTCTGATGTAGGCTGGTTCTAGTAAGGACTGGGGAAACTGGCTGTGAAAGGTTAATGTGCGAGCATGGAATCAAAAAGGTTTACTTAATTATGGGTTGTGGAAGGGATGCATCTAGGTAGGAGACAACCTGGGGTATATATGCAATCCTGCTAGAATAAACCTTTTCTAGGACCCCGGAACAAGGCCTCTCTTATTCCGGAGGGGAATTAAGATAAAGTACTCTTTTAGATTTCTATAATAATAATTGAAGCAAGAAAAAAAGATAATTACTAGAAAATTAATTCAACTAGAACGCTAATGTAAAAGTAAGAAAGCAGGAAAGAAAATAAAAACCAAAGCTAGAAAGGCAAAATTTAAACAAGATAATTAGAATAATTAGGTAGAGTCGAAAAATCCAACTAGAGTTGTACCATTCTTCAATTGGAAATTTCAATAAATCCACAAATGTAGCAACGGCTTCATGCAGTGCCTTCCAAAGTTAAGCTAGAAGAAGAAGAGCCTTCGAGTTGCATGAAAGTTACTACACTTCAGTGCTATTTAATTACTACGATCAAAGATGGGGGAGTAACATGGCATAGAGCCTTTATATTTACTGAAATTTGCGGATGCTCTTAGAACTCGACTACAACTCGAGTAACTTGTAAAACAAAAATGCCACCTAATGGCACATCTAAGTGCTAAAGATTATGAGTGCTTCTTAAATGTGAAGATTGTACCTTCTAGATTCCCATTTTCAACTCCGAACGGGTTAGGTAAAGCATGTGACATCAGGAGATGGAGTTGCCCACTAACCCTTCCAAAACTAATAAACTAGTGAGAGAGATTGAAAGCCACCTTATAGCGGCCAATGAAAGGGGAAGCAGCTTGGTCTCTTCTGCTTAATTGAAGTTTCCATTTAAAATTAATTTATTTATTTGGGTGAGAAACGTGAAGAAAGGAACAGCACCACCATATTATACAATCTGAAACTGATCTATAAACAAAAGTTGCGGCTTTGAATAGAGAGGTAGATTATTTGAGACGGTCTCTTTGCAGTGGGGCTTATCTTCCCTATCATACGTTTGCTGTTTGATTGCAGTGATGTTTATCTTTCTGAAAAGAAAGCAACTAATTGTACTCGGCTTATGATTGTTTAGGGAAGATGAGTTTGAAAAATGGTGCAAAAGAGTCAAGTTTATTTGAATATATTTGGATAGGCATGGTTATGGCAGCTTTTATGTAAGCTTTATTTGTATCATGGAAGAGGATGACCTCTTGACGCAATGATGAGATTACTCCATGGGTCCAGCTTCATCACAGGATGTATATGGACGGTGGTCATATTTGAAGCGTCCTTGCCGGTTCGCTCCGGAATCGGAAAGGGTTGGAACTCTGTATGAGATTAGAGGGTAAGGGGGCTCCATTAAGATTCTTGTTTTATATCAGAAATAACAATTATTATTTAGCCTTTTAACCAAGATGTCAATAACAAATTTATCTAATTATAAAAGACTCTCACTGAAGCCATGATGATCCATGTAACCGTTATACTGAAAAATAATAGAGAATAATAAAAGAATGATAGTGCCGTTTTATCCAAATCATAATTTTCGTAATCCATGATTATTATTTTTGATATGTTTTAATTTTTTTTGAAATAAAACCAGTATAAAATTTGAATTTTGGAAAAATATTTTTTTAAAAAATATAATACAAATAAACCATTTTTCTTTCTTTCTTTTTTTTTTTTTTAATTTTTCATCTTAAAAACATTTGTTCATGAAGTAATGGCCATTATCATGGGGTGACAGTCAAATTACACCTGTTATTTAATGTAACGGCCAAATTAAGTTTGTTATTTAAATAATCATTATTAATATAGTTAACATAATAGATCGATCCCTTTGTTGACTATCTAAAGGCAATTATAATGCTATCACCATCATTATTAAACCATGGTTTTGACTCTGGTTTGTATATCAACAAAATACTGATTTGCATTTGTCATTATAATAGAAAATAAATGAAAATATTAGTGCCACTTTCCTGAGCTCACCATTGATCAAGTCCAAAATAGATCAACATAGAGAAGGACACCTTGACCCAAGAACCAGGAGAATAAGGCTGTATACTATTTCTTCCAGAATGGTACTAAATTTACGCTTGTTGAGAAGCTATCCATTTCTTGTGTCGATGATATATGGTCTAAAGAACCTTAATCATCTGCTCTCTATCAACAACTGCATGGAGTAAAAAACTAGTCAATAACTGCTATTCAATATTCATGGAGGTGCATATGATCGCGTGGGGCTCAGTGTATTCTTTATTTTTGAGAAGTTTTGCAGCCAGGCTTTCAAGCTCACTGCATGATGCTGGTCCCTCACTGCATTGAGTTCTGCCTCATTTCTCATCTATCTTTGCTCCTTTTCTCCCCCTAGCAAATGGAAAAGAAGATTGGAGCAATAAAAGTTCTGATATTTGATTAAGATAAAGCATCTTCTTTTCCTGCTTCCAAATCAGACATCCATTTATTTGGTGACAGGTAAAGTTGATATTGAGCAACAACAACAATATCTAAAGACAACCTATTGTGCCGTCCAATTTAGAGTGGCTTTTCCATGCTTACCTTAAGCCCAACTTAGATTAGAATTATAAAATTGTGAGAACCCATGTGCGCATGTATTTAGTCCCATATCGGTTATTCGTTGAAAAAATTTTGGATACTTAGAAAGGACTAAGGAACCCAAATAACACCTTCTAGCCATCTTTTCATGTGAGATCCTAGATTGTTATAAATAGTATTAAAATCGATATAGTCTATGTGAACTAGGGGATCCTAAAATCAAAATTTATTGGAGTTGACCATGGACCGATCGTAGCTTTTCTAGAGGTCCTAGGTCATTAAAAAAAAATACTTCACAAACCTTTAAAATTCTGAACTATAAGATTGTTTTTTTTTTCTTTTTTTTTGTTTTCTATCATCTCTTTGCTTCTCCCTTCTATAAAGATATATGGCAGTGGTGCTGAGAAATTGCTACATGCGCACTACGATGGAGGGTATGGTCAGTGGTTTAACCATGATTTGAAGACCACTACAACCAAACAGCATCATCTTACCCATGTCCATCCCTCAAATCCAATTCAGACAGCAACAAGGATAGGAAGAGAGCTATGCCTATTTAAACTTTCAGCCTCTCAGAATTTTATATAACCACTTGCATGAAAGATTTCAATCCTTATCATTAAAACCCTCATTGAGATTAGACCATCAATCTCCGGGTGAGCCACCATGATACATCATCCATTTTGGACGTGGTCCTACTTGAACCAGCTCAGGTTTTGCCCAGAGACACTTAAGTGGGTCCAACAGAGAAGCCCAGTGATCATACACACACCCAAAGCCACACCCACAAAAAGAAAAAAGAAGAAGAAGAAAGAGAGAGAGAGAGAGAGAGAGAGAGAAGAAGAAGAAGAAGAAGAAGCCTATGATCAAAATAACCCAAAAAGTGTGATGGCCCAGTCCAACCCATCATTGGGTCGGCCCAAGTCCCCAACTAGAAAAAGGAGGTTGGAAGAAGACTCCTGATAGGAGTCTTCTTCTCCAATGAATCCTAGAAAGAACAGGAGTCCTAGGGTCATCAAGACTCTAGGGCTATCTATAAATAGAACGTCTCTCCCCTTGTGGCCCTCCATTGGTGATCATCGTGCCTCCTCTCTTTTCTTCCTTTGGATTCGCAACATCCCATCATTGTATCTTTGAAAATTAGGGCTAAAGATGCCACCAAAGCTAAGGTAAAAGCCTGTACCTTTCTTCTCTCTCTTTCTCTTCTTTCCATGGCCTTGGACACCATTATCGGTCATCAATTTCACTGGAAATCAATGAAAATAAGAATCGCCTATTTCTATCATTGTTTTCCTCTTTTCTTCTTTCTTTGATTGCCTTCACTGCCGACGATCATCACCAAGGGCTTCAGCATCTTCTTATTGCATCGAGCCATAGCCAACGCCAGAGCCCTAGACACCGGCAAGTAGGCTAAGACTCGAGGATGACCAAGAAAAGGGCTTTGGTCTAGCCCTATTTTTTATGCCTTTTTGCAGGCAGGTCATTTGTCGTTGGTCGTCCCCTGCTCCAACATCATCGATAGTTGGTTAGCTACACTACTACCACCTTACGGACTATGGACCAATGACCTCCTTCCTCCCTTATTCGGCCAAAGAAGGGAATAAGAAAAGAAGAGAAGAGGAAGAAGAAAAGAAAAAAAGAAAAAAAAAAAAGAAGAGACCAACTTTCTTTCTCTCTCTCTTCTTCTCTCTCTAAAATGATCCATAGATCCTCTATTTTCAAGTTTTTTCTTGACTTCCTATCAGTCAATCGTTGATGCCGGCTATCCATCGCCACCAGCCGCCAGTAGTGCACCATGGCATGACCCCTAATGATCCGATCTTAGTTTCCTCTTCTAGGAGAGACAAAGGCTCTCTCTTTATCTCTTTCTTATTTTCTCTCTTTTCATCTACTTTCTCTCTCTAAAAATTTATGGAATCTAGTATCGAATCATATCTTCCTGCTTTAGGGACCCATGTTGTTCTCGGCAAGAAGGCCCTGAACCACTTTGGTGCCTGGGCAATCTATCGAACCAATCATCCAATTAATAATATTTATTTTTTATAATTTAATTGAATTCATTGAATATATATAGAAATTGATCATATTTTTAATATTTTAAATTTGATTAGCAAATTCACCTAGAAAAGTCTAAAGATCTAGAAAAAACGAGCTAAGTAGATCTTACACTTCTTATTTATTTTTAAATTATTATATTTTTTATATATTTAAACTATTATTGATGAAATCATATTTTTCTTGAAAACCAGGATCAGCATATGCATGTGGTATGAAAATTTATGATTTATCCTGAAAAGTGATTTTATGAATATTTTGATAAAAATAGCATATTTATGAAATATGATTCTAATAATATCATTATTAGTTTTCTATCTAAATTTTTTAAACAAAAAGATATAAAAATTTTAAAGACTCTCGAATAACTATATATGCCTCTAAAAGTATGGAAGATCGACATTCGAAGCTAGCATCTATATGACTCTACCAATAGATAATAGTCATTAGCATATGATCCTACAAGCAAATAGCAATAGTTGGCATACAATCTTGCCAGCAAATAAGAGTAGTTGGTATACGACCCTGTGGATAATAGTAGTTTGAATTTATCGATTATAGCCTTATCATGAGTATAATTATGATCTTAGTATTTAAGACCTTAGTATTTAGTCTGAAAAAATTATTAGGAATAATAATGTGGCAAAATAATAGATGATTTTTGACTTTATCTATAGAGTCAACATGATTTATGATTTGCACTGAAAATTTTATTTATATAATTTGCATGATTTAAGCATCTGCTAAAGCATGATTGATTAATGTATGATGATATTGTTATCATAAAATATTTTATTTTCTAATGATAATCATTTTATCTAAATAATTTATTGATGCACATACAAACTTATGCTTGATCTAATAAGGAACTATAGATTTTACTTATTGAGCTAGTATAGCTCATATTTCTTTTTTTTTTTTACACCAAGGAATGAGATTAGAAATGATGGAGAATCCAGACTTGGGGTCTGGACTAGTAGGCTTGAAAATGTTATAGCTGAATTTAGTTTATTAGATAATTATGAAATTATAGTCAACTATTTATAAATTTTGAGACAAAAATTTTAATATTTGATTTTAGATTTAAATATTTTGAACCGATCTTAGTTTAATTACTTAATGAATGATTTGAATTGAATCTTTTTATTATATTTTATTTATAATGGATTTTACCTATATATGTTTGTTGGCTTTATGTTATCGTGGGCATTACCTCATGGTAGCATGACCATATTATATCCTGAATTTGAGACATAATAGAAAGAGTGGAACAAATAAATAAATAAAAAAAAAGAAAAACAAGAGAAGCCACAGTACCAAAATAAAATTATATAATCTTCCTATACTGAAATTGACATACTTGATTATCCAGTACCATACCCACTCCCCCCCCCCACCCCACCCCCCAAAAGTAAAAAAGGGTAAAAACTTTTTTTTGAGGAAAAAGATGAGCTAAATGTCATGGCCAAAAGTGTCACAAGGAACTAGCAATTATCTTCACCACTAGAACCACTTCACATGAATTAAATGGAGCGTCACTTCAAGAAATTCAAGGAAAAAGAGCATGATCAAAATCACTGAGGGCACTCCATAAGCATATGTTGTGGATGTCTAGCTAGGACACCACCATCTCGAGATCTGGTACCTTTTTGTTGACAGCAAGAAGAAAGAAGAAATAAAATGAGAACATAATCAGGTACGTGGATCAGTCCAAAAACTCATCTTTACGAGGCATGCAAGCTTCATTATGAAAGAGAAAATCAAGTACAAGAGGAAAACATTCACTCTCAACTCTCAGTACATAAATCTCTCTCAACTAGAAGCTATACTCATAAAAGCTCTCTTAAAATCCACAAGAAGATCCTCTCACAAGCCTGCCAATACCAAGATCCTCGACGACCCTAGATGTTTCCTGTGAAAGTAGCTACATCATGCCTAACAGTCCCTTACACGGTCATAGCCTCGCTCTGCCTAGATGCTCTGCCTGCGTCTGCTTTGCGGACTGCACACTCTTGGTGCTCTGTCAAGCTCCTCTCGTTGGCTGCTAGAGCCTTCTGTGCTCTATTTTTCTCCACAGCACCATCAGCCCCTTAAATAGGCTCACATCGGGTGTTCATGGGAGATCTAACAGGACTCTATCTCCCAATACATGTCGAACAGCACTTTGAAATGTGTTCTGGCCTTAGGATCACGACTGCAGTTCTTTATGGCCGCTAGATTGTGCAAACAACCCTCATGAATCCCGTAAATAGTCCTGATCCATGCCCAATGGCCGTAGACCGTGTGAAAGCCTTCCCTCACGCATGATGGTGCGCACCCTAGCATCGTCTCCCAAACCCAAGCATAGAATAGCCCCTAGATTCCCCATGTGTGGCCGCTAGGGCCTAGGCCGCACCAACGCACGAGCCTACCTGGGCCCGAGCCGACATTCGCACGCGCTGTGCGCGCTTCTCTTGCCTGCCTGCAGGCCACGCCTAGGCCCAGCACCCCGTGCGCCCATGCATGGCTGGCCCGCACTCTCGTGAGTGCCTGGGCTGGCCCTATGGGCCTGCATGTCAGGCCGCCATGCTGCAGGCCCCACGGGCTATGCGCTGCAGGACCCACTCATAGCCTATTCACTCCGTTGGCTTCTGGACGTGTTTTCTCCTCCATCCAGACTCCGTTTGGAATGTTCTTAGGCTCGTTGGACTCCATTCATCATCCTGGATCTCATCGTGGACTCCTTATGGGTCGAATTCAATGCATCAAATTCTAATAATCTTCATCTTTACTCGATATTCGACCTCCATCAGATTTTGAGAGCTTTTAGATCCTTTCGCCCCCATACCCTGGGGTAATCACCTGCTACTCATGGATGGACAAACATGAGAGTCGAGCCAAGCCGCTCGATCCCATCTCCGTCACGTGTCATGCTCCACCTGACTCGAGACTTGCTCAGGGTAGCCTTCTGGCGACGTCGCTCATCCTCTTGAGTCTCCCATCTCATGTCGATCCATCTTCACCTGGAGCTCCATCTCACACTAAGCTCCTGATGGCATCTTCCATGTAGACGGCTCCTCCTTATATAAGAAAGCATAAATCAACCCTTCGTGATTGATCTCCATCTTGATTGCGCTTGTCTTCTCCATCTTCAATTTTGATCACCATCGCTGTAACCTGTCCCAGTACTAATCCGACTCTGATACCACTTGTTGTGAATGTCTGACTAGGACACCACCATCTTAGGATCCGGTATCCTTTTGTTGATAGCAGGAAGAAAGATAAAATAAAATAAGAATATAATCAGGTACGTAGATTAGTCTAAAGGCTCACCTCCATAGGGTATGCAAGCTTCACTATGAAAAAAAAAATCAAGTACAAGAGGAGAACACCCACTCTCAACTCTCAATACATAAATCTCTATCAACTAAAAGCTATCCTTACAAAAGCTCTCTCAAAATCCCCAAGGAGACCTTCTCACAAGCCTACCGATACAAGGGTTCTCGACGCCCCTCGATGCTTCCTGTGAAAGCCGCTACATCATGCTTAACGATCCCCTACACAACCGTAGTCTTACTCTGCCTGATGCTCTGCTCTGCCTGCATCTGCTCTACGGGCTGCACACTCTTGATGCTCTGTCGAGCTTCTCTCAGTGGCTGCCAGAGCCTTCTATGCTCTATGTTTCTCCACAGCACCATTAGCCCCTTAATAGGCTCACATCGAGTGTTCATGGGAGTCCTAATAGGACTATCTCTCAATACACGTCGAACAGCACTTTGAAATGTGTTCTAGCCTTAGGATCGCGATCGCAGCCCTTCATGACCGCTGGATCATGCAAAAAACCCTCATGAATCCCTTAGTCTTGGTCCACGCCCAATGGCCATAGACTGTGTGAAAGCCTTCCCTCACGCGTGATGGTGCGCGCTCCAGCGCCGTCGCCCGAACCCAAGCGCAGAACAGCCCCTGGATCCCCCATGCATGGCTGCCTAGGCCCAGGCCACACCCATGCGCGCACCCGCTTGGGCCCGAGCTAGCGTTCACACATGCTGCGCGTGCTTCTCTTGCCCTCTTGTGGGCTAAGCCTGGGCCCAGCACCTCATGCACCTGCGCATGGCTGGCACGCATGCCTGGGCTGGCCCCATGGGCCTGCGCACTGGGCCGCCATGTTGCAAGCCTGGGCCGTGAGCTGCAGGCCCCACGAGCCACATGCTATGGGCCCCACTCATAGCCTATTTGTTTCATTAGCTTTTGGACGCATTTTCTCCTCCATCCAGACTCCGTTTGGGCTATTCTTGGGCTTGTTGGACTCCATTGATCGTCCTGGATCTCGCTATGGGCTTCTTATGGGTTTAATTCAATACGTCAAATTCTAACAATCTTCATCTCGACTCGATATTCGACCTCCATCAGATTTTGAGAGCTTCTAGATTCTTTCACCCCCATGCTCTAGGGCAATCACCTGCTACTCATGGATGAGCAAACATGAGAGTCGAGCCAAGCTGCTCGATCCCATCTCCGTCACGTGCCATGCTCCAATTGACTCGAGACTTGCTCAAGGTAGCCTCCTAGCGACGTCGCTCATCCTCCCGAGTCTTCCGTCTCGTATCTGATCCATCTCCACTTGGAGCTCCACTTTACACTGGACTCCTACTAGCATCTTTCATGTAGATGGCTCCTCCTTGTATAAGAAAACATAAATTAACCCTTCGCGGTTGATCTCCACCTTGATTGCACCTATCTTCTCCATCTTCAATCTTGATCACCACCGCTACAACCTATCCCAGTACCAATCCGACTCTGATACCACTTGTTGTAGATGTCAGGCTAGGACACCACCACCTCAGAATTCGGTACCCTTTTGTTGATAGTAGAAAGAAAGAAGAAATAAAATAAAAATACAATCAGTTACGTGGATCAGCCCAAAGACCCACCTCTATGGGGCATGCAAGCTTCACTATGAAAGAGAAAATCAAGTACAAAAGGAGAACACCCACTCTCAACTCTCAGTACACAAACATCTCAAAATTAGAAGCTACCCTCACAAAAGCTCTCTCAAAATCCTCAAGGAGGCCCTCTCATAAGCCTGCTAATAACAAGATCCTCGATGTTCTTGAACGCTTCCTGTGAAAGCCGCTACATCATGCCTAACGGCCCCTTATACGGTCGTAGCCTCGCTCTGCCTGATGCACTGCTCTACCTAGATACTCTGTCTACATCTACTCTGCGGAATGCACACTCTTGGCACTCTGCCGAGCTTCTCTCAGTGGCTGTCAGAGCCTTCTGTGCTCTATTTTTCTCCACAGCACCATCAGCCCCTTAAATAGGCTCACGTCGGGTGTTCATGGGAGTCCTAACAGGACTCTATCTCGCAGTACACATCAAACTGCACTTTGAAACATGTTCTGGCCTTAGGATCATGACCGTAGCTATTCATGGTTGCTGGATTGCGTGAACAACCCTCATGAATCCTGTAAATAGTCCTGGTCCATGCCCAGTGGCCGTAGACCACGTGAAAGCCTTCCCTCATGCGTGATGGTGCGCACCCCAATGCCATCACCCGAACGTAAGCACTGAACAGCCCCCGGATCCCCCATGCATGGCCGCCTAGGCTCAAGCCACGCCCGCCTGGGCTCAGGCCGGCATTCGCGCGTGCTACACGCGCTTCTCTCACCCGCTTGCGGGCCGTGCCTGAGCCCAGCACCCTGCACGCCCGCACGACGGGCCCGCATGCCCGTACGCGACTGGCTCGCACGCCCATATGCACCTGGGCTGACCCCGCGAGCCTGCATGCTGGGCCGCCGCACTGCAGGCCTGGGCTGCGAGCTGCAGGCCCCACTCACAATCTGTTTACTTCGTTGGCTTCTGAATGCATTTTCTCCTCCATCCAGATTCTGTTTGAGCTATTCTTAGACTCGTTGGACTCCATTCATTGTCTTGATTCTCGCTGTAGTCTCCTTATGGTCGAATTCTTTGCGTCAAATTCTAATAACATACTCAGAGAGATAAGAAGCAAACAGTTTCTATTCATCCACGCAACTAATCATCAATCCAGGAATTTACCAAGGTCCCAATTATCAGGATACTGCTAATTAAAATAAAATATTGCGGCAATGCAGTCAGTACACCTGCATGGTGCTCTATTCCTCGTATGTGCATCGAAAACCTCCACAATGGCACCCATCCATGTGCATGCATGAAACTGGATCATCAAATCCCTGATTACCACAACACTGAAAACACCAGAACAGAACATACAAACATTTGTCTGATTATTATACACATTGTCAACATATACAACTGCCTTCTGAAAATAGATGAATATATATTTACGTGGCTTTATGCAACACCACCTTCAAATTATACTCCCATTTCTTCATGAGAGTTGCAGCCTATTCACTTGTCACACAATATATATATATATATATATATATATATATATATATATATATATATATATATGTCCATTTAAATTTTGTTTTATACAAATAGATGTATTGTGTCAGCCCAACCTGCTCTACGAAAGATGCAGAGGGGATGGCAAATGTACAGGTATATTATTTAAATTTAACAATGTAGCATATACTTTTAAGATGATGGAATCATCAATATAAACTAATGTTTTCTACCACTAGAAGCAAGGTGGTGGGACATCCACTGACCTGATACCAACAAAGAATGGACGAATAGTTTTTTTCTCCTGCAGTAGTGCATTCAATAACCATACAAGCTGCGACAAGATTCATTGGAAGATACAAAATCCATAGAGAAACTCTAGGAATAGAAGAATACAGATTTTCTCATGTACATTTCTATAATCATATTTAGCACCATGCCGTAGATCCAGTACTGCATTGAAGTTCCAACTTGTAAATGAATGAGTTAGCAGTTAGATAAATGCAAAAGAGTAAGCGCCACAAAGTTACCGATACAATAACTAGTAGCCAAGAAAAATGCGTTATTTTTCCTTTCTTTGCCTTCGTAGCAGAGCATTAGAGCCCAGACTCATTGCTCACAATAATTTCGGGCAGTCATTTTTTTTTAAGTATAAACATAAAGACCTTGGGGTAACACTTAAGAAGTCTATGCAGTTCAATATTGCCGCAAATATCAAAGTATATGACGGTTCAAAAATGGAGCATATATTTAAAGAATCCAATAATTTCCAAGCTTCCAACCACCAACAACCTCAAAGATAGACATTTAACCCGCATTCAGTAGATCGATTATACACCATGCAGGGAACAATACATAAACACTACGAGCAAATAAAGAGAATGACCCAATCACACGAGCATGCATGCAGGTAAACTGCACGAAGAACATTACATCCACCAACTGCTGACACTAAATCCAACAACGGATGACCAATTGGCTCATTGAACAAGCTTGTAAATTCACACAAACAAAATCAACACCTAAATAAAAATTGTTCCTCAAATGTTAACAATATATACTCATCAAAAGTATAAAACTGAATTTGTTAACTCATTTATCACCATAAGATTTGATCGATTTCAGCAACTTACCATGTCTAGTTTTCACATAGAAAGAACACGATGGTTAAAGAAAAAAAAGGGGGAGAGAGAGATGAAAATTGGATGGAAGAAAAGATCACCATTTTAAGCACTTCTAGAAGTTTTCCAAGATGATGTGCATGCAGCTCCCGATCATTAACCCCATCAAGCATGATGCACTCAAGAAAGATTTTATGTTGACCGTGCAGGGATCATGCATAAAATTTCAGCAAAGAATTCCTTTGCTTTTCCTTCTGTCGAAAGATTGTTACTATGTGAAGATATTGGTCAGACTGAGGTACTGGAGGTGCTATCAAGTTTGGTTTATCCAACATAACTCCCCGCATAAGCCCGACCGATTCTGAAGAGATTTGAGGCCAAAATTTAACCCAACATAAATTTAAAGATTGCCTTGCCATTTAATTTCAAGGAAGATATTATGAAACCATCCGACAATATGAAATCAAAAGGAGCTAGTGCCCAAGTCATCATTCCTCCACCCAAAAAATGATGCCCAAGAAGGCTGATCATGCAGCATATGAGCATGGAAGCATGAGAAATTCTGCATTCTGAGGATGATACATGGTTACTTCTGAAAGCAAGATGATTGAAGGAGGTTGAGAATTTCATCTTAAGAATTCCACAAAAAAGCAACATAAAAAATGATGAATGACATAAATAATGCAAGTGGAAAGTAAGGAACTTACCATAGACGTCTCTACAACTTTATGAATGCCAGCCAAAATGTGTGAAATAAAGTACCAGAGTGAGGTGATCCATACCTGGGGGATTTGGCCACAGTTTTTGTGATTCCTCCTCTATCATGGAATATTAAGGGAACTTATATTCAAATGGAAGGTCTCAGATTCAAACCTGAATGGTGGCTAGAGACCACCATAATCTTGTAAAGACGGGTATCTGTATTAGTCTCTGTGGTAAGGAAAATTAAACTCTTCTCATTGTATATTTTCTTGTAGTGACCTAGGCAAGCAGGAGGCTTAATTCCCCCGGTCAGGATTATAGTCGTCAACTATTTCATTAAAACCTGGAGCTTCTGTGAAATATAATTACTGACTAGCAAAGCTAAGTTCCACCAAGCAGTAAGTTGCGAAATAATATGAGGTTTGGCTCTCCATTGTCCCTCAACAGATATGACATATATATCTGAAAGTTATCCGACTGTCAGGGACTATTTTGGGGGCACTTCTGATCATACAATAACTTCAAAGGGTAAGAAGAATTTAATCAAATGAAATGGATGAATCTTAAATAGCTTAAAGATCCCTGTTTTTGCCTCTTAAATAAATTTGAGCCCTGTAAGGAAGGATTCTATTGGAAACTTCAATGAATCGGAATGTAGGAAGGTATATGCCAAGAGTAATAGAACTTCTATACCGTTATAAATCTAATGAAAGATGATATCACAGAGTTGAGTTTAAAGAGAAGAAAGCAACGGAAAGCAACAGCATGGTGAAAAGGTAAAAAAAATCTGGTAATCTTTCATTGCGTGACGGAGAACTTGGCAGACGATGTTGCAGAGAACTTAAATTGTTAAGTTTGCTTTGATATTGTGAGGGAAAATTGACTGGTAACAAAGGCAGAGGTAGTGAAAGCTGAAAACAATATTAATTGTTGAGAGTATTATTTGCAGGATGCAAATTTTCCACATCTTTTGTAACCTTTATCGTGCCTCTTTGACGAGCTGTCACTGGTTTCCCTGTAACCTTACCTCTGTAAATACTTCATGCAAATAAAATGGGTGGCTCTGCTTTCCTTTACATCTCAAAAAAAAAAATCCACGTCTTTTTTATACTTCTTCATTAATAGCCTCAAATTTTACACGGTGTACACGCACTGACTCATGGTCATGTAAACATTCTGGGTTCAACGAGGAAGATCTTTCAAGTAAATTTTTCCATAAGTGAAACCATGTTTGCAGACGATTGTTAGAGTGAGTCTCCAACATGTCCCGGTGTTGATGATGCAGTCCAAAAAAAGGAATCCTGTACTTGGAGGCATTTTCGAGAGTTATAAATGTCCTTCCGTAATTTAGTTTATATTTTACGGATTAAACTGTAAAATTTAAGCTGTTTTCATCCAGTGATTGCAATTGAAATCTACCAACTCACAGCAATCTCTTTACTGGGTCCGTTCGATGGTTTAAGTCAAAGGGAGCAGAACCAGACAAGCATTAGCAATAAAAGGCCAGACAAGCATTATGGAGTTTGCCTTCCATCTTCTTCAACATAAGAAGCTCCATGCCCCTCCTCACGCTGTAGCGAAGGAGGTCTGCAGATGAGGAATTCAGACGCAGGGAACTTAAAAAGAAAGGGAATAAACAGAGGGTGAGAAAATAAAGAATTTAAAGAGAGAATTAAAAGAGATGGGAAAGAAGGGAAGACAAATGGGAGCCATAAAAAGAATTTTACCATCCTTGGACCTGTGACCAACCCATGGGCCTATGACGAAGCCCAACGTCTCAACCCCTTTCTGCACAACTTTCTCCTTTCAACTAATTGAAGAAGTGCGTTCCTTTTTGTTTATATTATTTTTTAATATTATCTACTAAGCAAATGAAACTCGGTAGAGAACAAACAGTGATCTGCCGATTTAAATTGAAAGCATGTGTAAGATGTAGCTGGATATCCTTGCATAAATATCCAATGTGTTAGCGATAATGTAACCAGTTTCGACATACGTTGTATGCACATCAAATGGAGGACTATGATCTATTAATCTCTTTTCTTTGTTATCAAGAATTTTTAGTTTTTTGGAGGGATCAAAGAACGTTTTGGAACATGTAAGTTGGGAAACAAGAGGCCAATTCCTCAAAACATCCAATCATTTTTATTTCTTATTTTACTTTAAATATAAAATTATATAAACCAAAGAACAAAAAATATGCTTGATATTATTATTTTATCTTTTTATTTTTTTTAAAGAAAATCATTACTTTTAGTAAAAATAAAAGTAAGATTTGTTACTTTCAATATTTTTAAAAATGAGAAACTTATATTTTTTTATTACTTCCACCACCTTCTCTCTGTTTCCACCATAATTATCTATTGTTGGTGCCCTCACCTCTTTTACTACCGCTATAAGCCCCATCATCATTATCATGCTTGCCATCATACCATTGTTGTCATCATTACCACCACCTTCACCATACAACTATCATATTATTATTATTGCCCGCCATATTACCAATATTTTGACCACCACCTTCACTATCACAACCACCACCATCATCTCCACTATATTGTTGCTGCTATCAGCCCCATCTCTTTTATATCACTATTAATCTTGTCATCAATGCCACATTGCATCTATTGCCTTCTCTATTAGCTACTACTATCGTCTTCACCATCATGATCATATTTATGATTTAAAATAGTTAATTATATCAAATATATCTATTTTTAAAATTAAAAAATAAAAATATTTTTTATTTTTATTTTTAAAATAAAAAATCAAAGTAATGCCCAATATCATCTTAGTCATGAGATTTTTATTTTATTTTCTACCTTATTAGATATCTCTAGAAAGTATGACGCATCAATATATATACGTACATATATATGCATACAAATTAATTTCTATCTTTTACAATTTTAGAAATAATTATAACTAGATTACTTTACTTATAAAATATTTCTATAATAACTCAAATTAGATTTTCATCATAGATGATTTATTGTTAGTGTGATCCCTCCTTAGGTAGGAACCATGCCATATATGTAAGAAGAAGAGTCCTAGGTTTGGATCGCATGTAGAAGCCAATGCAACACACAAAAATAAAATAAAAAATAAAAAAAAGTGATGCATGGAAAAATCAGAGGCGACAACAACAGGGAATAAGAAAGAAAAGAGAAATTTAATGCTACTTTATTAAATGATTGAATAGTTGATCATATTCTAATTTTGATAAAATTTCAGTATACTATTTCTAGCATCAAGAGCTACAAGTTGAGTAGTTTTAATCTTTAAAAAATCTTCTTCATTAATTATTTCAAGTATCTATGTATTTGGTGAGATCTATCTCTATTTATCATTTTAAATCCATTTTATTGATGATGATTATTTTCTTTTGGCAGAAGCCAAGATTTATTCTTGATGATACATATTTATGTAATTAACCTCTAATTTAGAAAAGACCTTTAGTGATCCCATTATTTTAAATAGTGAAAGAAATTATGATGTATCTTTGTTGTGGGTTACTTGATTATTTTTGCTTATTAATTGCCTAAGTAGATCATAGAGATTATTATTACTTTATGATATCTTATTTAATTTCACAAAGAGGGAAAAGAAGTTTGCAGCTTTATTGTCCGTGATTATAGTTTTTTCCAACAAAATGGTATCAAAGCAAAATTGTTACTGGTTGAATTTTTTTTTTTTTTTGTATTGATTAAATAGAAGAACATATGGATGAAAGTATGGTTAAACTTATGTCTTCTAATTATTTCATTCAATTTGAAAGCCTCGTATGGAAGATTTATTATTCTTCAAAGATTTGTTTGATCTCATTGAAGGGGATAATACCAAACCGAGTGAGAAAACTCAGTAAGAGTAGCAGAAAATAAATAGGAAGATAGTTGGATTAATCAGGCAATAGATAGATGATATTATTTTTCATCATGTTGCCACGGAGACTAATGCTCATAATTTATAGAAGAAACTAGAGAGCCTCTATAAACAAAAAACCACATAGAACAAAGTATTCATAATCAGAAAGCTTGTGAATATGAAATATAAGAAGAAAAATTTAGTTGTCGAGCATCTGAGTAGATTTCAGAATATAGTAAATCAATTAACTGCTATAAAGATGATGCTAGATGATGAGTTGTAAGCATTATTGTTGCTCAGTTCTTTATTTAATAGTTGAAAAATTCTAGTTGTATCACTCAGTAATTTAGCTCCTAATGGCATAACGACATTAATGAGAATAAGATATGACTACATAGTCAAAGGCATTGATTATAGAAAGATGGGAAGGGAGTAATATTTAGAAACTCACAAAATTTTAACAACTATGATAAGTCAAGAGGAAGGTCCAAATTCAGAAAAAAAAAATCAAATATTTTTATTATAGTAAACTAGGGCACATAAAAAAAGGAGTGCAGAAAATTTAAATTTAAAAAAGAACAATCAAAGAAAAGAGATGAAGAAAAGAAGAAAGAAAAAGATACGACGGCAGCTGCATTCGATATTAACATCCGATATTAACATCACCATGATTGACTTGGATTGCTGACATAGGTGCCTCTTTCATATTACTTCTCGATGTGATTTCTTCATATCTTAAACTAGCTGTAATTTTGGTAGTATTAGGATGGAAAATAATGGAGTAACTAAGATTATAGGCATAAAAGATATTTGCTTGGAAATCAATATTGGATGCCAACTATTGCTGAAAAATATGAGACATGTTCCAAATATCCATCTGCACTTGGTCTCCACTAGAATACTTAATGATGAAGGTTACCGCAGCTATTTCAGAGAAGAAAATGGAAGCTCGCCAAAGGTTCTGTATGGTAGCAAGAAGCAAGAAATCAAGCACACTTTACATGATGGAAGCAAAATTATGCAATCCAAAAGTAAATACAGTTGAAGATTCCTCCACTAAATTATGGTGTAAGCAGCTTGGCCACATAAGCGAGAACTTAACATCCTTGCAGGAAAAAAATTTCTTCCTATCAAAGATACATCTCTGAAGACATACACAGATTGTTTAACCAACAAATAACATAAAGTTGCATTTCATAAATCCCCTCTATATAGAAGATCATATGTTTTGGATTTGATTCATACTAATATTTGCATTATGATGCTAGAACTCTTGATAGTATTTTATATTTTAGAATAAATGATGAAAAATCTCTTGAGATTTGCGTTTATTATAATTATACCCGCTAGTTTTCTAAACCTACACTTACACCTATAAAATGTAACGTCGTTACTGAGAAATGTGAAATGACCAAGTTGCCATTCGTTATAAATTAGTTAACAGAATCCAGAGAGGTGGGAGATGAGGGAAGGGATTTGACAAGCCGAGAGAGAGAGAGAGAGAGAGAGAGAGAGAGAGAGAGAGATCAATTCGGTGAATAACAACCCACTAATCGATGTCTCCCAGAGCAAGGCTATCCATGGCGGCAACTTCAAGGGACACCCATAGGCATTTCCATTGACAGCACTAGGTTAGCGATTGCCACCATCAGGAAACTCATGTTCACGTAGTTCTCCAGCAATGGGCTTCCTTCCAATCTCTTCGATGGATGGAACACGAGCCTAGATTATGGATTCAAAGGTACCGAAATAGCCATGGCAGCCTACTGCTTGAAGCCCGAATTCCTCAGGAACCCCATCACGAACCACGTCTAAAGTGTCAAGCAGCACAACCAAGAAGTCAACTCCTTGGGATTGATCTTGGCAAGGAAGATGGTGGAGGCTATAGAGATCTTGAAGCTCATGTCTTCCACCTACTGTGACGCGCTCTGCCAAGCCATCGATCTGAGGCATCTGAGGAGAATCTAAAGAAAAGCGCTGTCAAGAACACAGTGACCCAAGTCTCCAAGAGAGTTCTGACAATGAGAGCCAATAGGGAGCTTCATCCTTACAGGTTTTGCAGGACCATCAATCACCTAGGACTGGAGTCAGCAGAAAACAAAGAGATAGAGAGAGAAATAGCATCATCAAGACGGCTGAGCTTGCTAACTTCCAGCAAGATGGTTGGTAAGCCAGTAGGCGGCAGTGGCAAGGAGGGCATTGCTGGCGGCGATGACATGTCAGGAAGAGCTGGCGATGTTGTTTTCCACTGGAAGCAAAGAACGATGCTCATTAACAAAGAAAGCCCACCTACCCATCCTCTCTTTTTGAGGTTCTCTACAGCAATTAAGAACACCTTGTTTTTGATAAATAGCATGCACGATGAAGATTTTTAACCTTCTAAGGTGCCTCACCTTGCCAAAGCCGAGAAACAATAATGGGGTAGAGCAAACTCCCATTAATTGCTCAGAAAATGATAAAAGCTACAGACACGGAACATCTCCTGCAGAACTCCATATCCATCGTGATCTTGGTTTCATGTTGCTGTGTTTAAGATTTCAAGCAACCCGTGGGCCTCCCTATGCTCCTCCGATCCTAAAATAACAGAGAACCAAGGCATCCGTTCAATACCATGTGTTGTTGAAAACGGGATCCTCTATGGTGCAATTTTTGCTTTGCAGAGCGAGGTACCATGATAAATAGCTATCACTTCATCCTTTACCTCCTCCTCCGCGCACCCGCCAAATCCCCCAACTACTGCCCCTTCCCCCACCCCCCCTAAGCAACCTCGTCCGCTTCCTCCACAACCGCCACTGCCCCCTCGATTGGGTTTCCAACCTCCTCTCCACCTCCCCTACCATCGCTATCGAGGTCGATGACCCACTCGACCTCTCTCGCAGTGTCGATCGGCATTGCCAACCACCTTGTCGTCGCCCACCTCCTTCGCTCCAGCATCTCCATTTATATCAAAGATGACCGCACCCGCACCGCCCTCTCTGACCTCCTTGGTGATGACATCTTCAACGCTGAAGGCCACCAGCCTAAGACCGCTAGCTACGAGTTCACTACTCGCTCTCTCAAATCCTTCACCACCGACGCGGTCCTCTCCGCCACCTCCTCCCCATCCTTTCTACAGTCGCCTCCTCCTACTCTCTGCCGTCGCAGACACCAGTAAGCCTCTCGACATCCAGGATGTGCTCTACTGCTTCTCCATTGACAACCTCTGCACCGTCGCTTTTGGAACCAATCCTTTCTCCCTCCACCATGATAACTCTTGGCATTGACCTCATCACCATGATTCATTCTTCCTGACTTTCGATGAAGCCATCGAGATCTCGTCGGCACGACTTCTCTCACTCGTACTGTGGGTCTGGAAGCTGAAGAAATTCCTCAACATCGACTCTAAAGTTGGAGAACTTAAAGTAGGGGCAACTCTCATAGAAGTGCATCTCAAGAATATTGGAGAAGAAGGAGTTGAGGGAGCAGTCCTACTGGGGGTGGACTCGGTAGATCCGACTGAGATGACGAGTTAGTGATGGGGAGGGCGAAACAAATTTCCAATCAGAGGAAAAAACTTGCTGGGGAGGATGTCTTTGGCCTATAGAATTACCTACAATGAGAATAGCACTGAAGCAAGAGAACAATGGAGGTTCGGAAGAGCAGAGGGGAGAGGAGTTTTTATTTTGCTCATCCTCTATCTCGAAGGCTATTTTGGTCATTTCATAAAAAACTTATTATGTGGCACTTGAGTCCTCACAGGCTGTCTAATGGTCTGGGTTAAACTGTTGGGTCAAAATAAACGTAAAGAGTGTAGGTATAGGTTTTTAAAATTATTGGACCTAAGTATAATTTCGATCTAATCTTAAAAGAATTTTTATAATTTATTTTATATTTTATTACTTTTATTGAAGATCATCCTAGAAAAGTATAAGTTTTTGTTTTAAAATCTAAAAATCATATGCTTAATGTGTTCAAGCATTTTCATGTTAGTATTGAAAGAGAAACGGAAAGGCAACTAAAGTGTATTCAAGCGAATAATTATGGTGAATATAGGGGTACATTTGAAAAATATTACTGAGATCATGGTATCAGTTTGAGAAAATTATTCCTAAAATACCTCAACATAATGGAATTGCTGAAAGAATGAATCATATTATTTGTGAAAGAATTCGGTATATGCTTTCTTGCTAAGTTGCCTAAATCTTTTGGAGTGAAGTGAGGAGAATTATAATGGGTTTGATTAGCCTCTATCCTCCAGTTTCTCTTCAAGGTGATATATTAGAAAGTATATGGATTAGAAAAGATACTTCAAATGATCACTTGAGGATGTTTGGCTGTAAAACATTTATTCACATCCCTAAAGATAAGACCAAGCTTGATGGAAAGTCTAAACATTATATCTTCTTGGATTATGCACATGAATAATTTGGTTATAGATTATGGGATTTAGTTGATAAAAAAGTTATAAGCAGAGATGTTGTATATTTCTAGAAAATCAAACTATTGAAGACTCTGAAAAGATTAAGGAGCCAAAGTCTATTGATAGAAATTATATTGATCTGAGTCCAGTGCCTCCTACCATACATGGTGAATAATGATAATAGGGGAGCTGTATAAGAAGATGATGGTAATATAGTTGATGAGCTCATTCCTAATAATGATATGTCGATAAGCATGCTGAGCAAGCTCATCCAAAACAATCAGTTGAGAAGATCTACTAAAGAGTATCATCCTTCCTAAAGATATTTTTCTTATGAGCATGTGATGATCACTAATGAGGAAGAACCAAAGTGCTACCAAGAGGCAATGAATCATGAGCAAAAAAGAGAGTAGTTAAAAGCCATACAGGAGGAGATAAAATCTTTATATGAGAATCATATATTTGAGTTGATGGAACTACCTAAAAGTAAGAGAGTACTCAAGAATAATTAGATATTCAAATTAAAGACTAAAAAGAAAAGCTTATAGCCAAGGTATAAGGCACGATTGATTGTAAAAGGATTTACTCAAAAAGAGGATATTGATTTTAAAAAAATTTTCTTATCAATAGTCAAAACTATCTTCAATCCAAATTATTCTTGATTTAGCTGCAAGCATGAATTTAAAAATTGAATAACTTAATGCGAAAACTATTTTTCTCCATGGAGACTTAGAGAAGAAAATCTTTATGGAGCAGTCAAAGGAATTTATAGTTAAAGGAAAAGAGCATGTTATATATAGATTAAAAAAGAGCTTGCATAGACTCAAACAAGTACCTCGGCAATGGTATAAAAAGTTTGATTTATTCATGATGGACTATTGGTATAGCAAAATCATTTTTGATCATTGTATATTTATAAAGAGATTCTCTAATAAAGGCTTTATTGTTCTCTTGCTTTATGTAAATAATGTTGATTATTGATCATGATACTAAAAAAATTGAAAGCTTAAAAATAGAGTTAAGCAAGTTTTTTGCCATGAAGGACTTGGGAATAGCTAAATAAATTCATTGTATAAGAATTACTCATGATAAGAAGAATAGAAAACTTACTATTATAGAATAGGACTACGGCAACGATTCATAACCACTACCATAGCCTAAAAAATTGCTGTCATAGGCTATGGCAGCGGTTAGATAACCGCTACCACTACAGCCATCGCCGTAGAAACTATAATAGCGGTTATTATAGTGATTATGAAAATCGCTGCCATAGCTCAACCTATGGCAGCGGTTATGTAATCCGCTGCTATAGCTCAATCTATCACAGCGGTTTTCAAACCGCTGCCATAGGTTGAGCTATAGAAATAATTTCGGAATCGCAGTCATAGGTCTAGTGCAGCGATTTCATAACCGCTATCATAGGTTAATGGTAACGGTTGGCACGTAACTTTCTATCTTGCTTGGCATGCCTATGATAATGATTTTACAACCGCTGTCATAGCTTTTGAATAATAAAAAATATAAAATTTTTAATTTTTTATATATTTTATCTGATAAATGCAGAGATATCTATAATACAGCAAAAAATATAAGAAAATATTATAAATATAAGAATATTTTTAAAATACTCATATTTTATTATTGAATAAAATTTATTATAATATTTTTAAAAAAAATATATTAGAAGTCTCCTAAATCTACATCGTCATCGTCATCGAAAGATGAAGCATGAGCTGGAGGAGCTAGAGCTAGAGTCGGAGCTAGAGGAGCTGGAGCTGGAGGGGCTGGAGTTAGAACGTTGTTCAATATGTCCCCAAGGCCCACGAAGTCTGCTCCAAAATGCATGCTGAGCTTCATCACCATGGCGCTCAAGATGCCTTCCAGATGAGATGTGCACTCCTCAGCATGAGCAGCCCATGCCATAACCTGAGCTGCCTGTGCCAAGGCCTCTTCAAGCTGCTCCCGACCAACGATACTGAAAGCATGTGAAGAGACGTTCGCCTCAGACCAATAGCTCATCGATGTATATTTGGGCCTACATCGGATCCTCCCAGAATGCTCAGACTCAAGACCTGAGATAGATGGTCATGGAGGCCAGAGGTGCTCGGATCCTCGCTCGTGGGTACATCTAACTGCTCCTATAATTATAAATAAAAATAAAATTCTATAAGAAATGCTATAATACTGATAATATATACTAATATATTTATTACTTAAAAAAAAATTTCAATCGCAGCATTCATCAGCCTATCCTTCTTATCCGTATGGCTGGATCGAAAGATCTCGTTATGGCTAGGCATCACTCCATCTCTCATTAGCTATAATAATGGATTAGTTTATTAGAAATATGAATAAAAATATTAATTTAATTTATCTAGTAAAATTTAAAATTTATTACCTCTCTATGCACATGACTGGCCATAGACTCATGGCCTAGAGTGTGCGTGTACTCTTGGCTACCCGATTCTCCTAGTTCTAATGAAAAGTAGCCTAACAAATATTCAAATAAATAATAAATATTTTTAAAAATATTTAAATATAATTTTAAGTATATTAAAAAATTTAAAAGTTAGAAATTTTATCTCAAACTCTTGGTTCCTCTAATGTCCAACCATCCCCTCTCACCGACTCAAGGGACAATCCCGTATCCAAGAAACAAACTTCTTCGGAGTATCTCATCGGTGCTCGAGCCATTCTCTATGGAGCTTGACTTTATAGCCTCGGTATAACTCTCTAATCTTTTCAGTCAAGCATTTTGAGTCCTTTCATGATTTGGAAAATCGAACCTCCTCTATACAAAGTTATCAAAAGTTAGTTACTAAATTATTCTAATCAAATAAAGTATAAACATATTAAATGCATATATATAATTTAGATATACTTATCCATATCTCCTCCCACACTTGATCCCTAACACCGGCATCCATCAATCGTCAGTCTATAGGCAATACTGGAATGATGTCGGACCGCCTCGCAAGCACTTTGAAAAAGAAATGCATCTCCCATACGGTCTTTCCTACTAGCCTTTCCTTTGCATCATACTGCACTATCACCTGATGCTGGCGGTTCCACATATGTGGCATGTATGTGGGACAGCGAAATATCCTACTGGATGAAGCACCTACAATGAAAATATGTTATACAAATATATAAGTATACAAATACTATATAAATAAATAAATAATATAATAAAAATATACACTCAGATGTTGGTGTTGGAGCATGCGTCAGAGATATGACTAATAGTGGAGGCTCAGATGCTGGTGAAGTGATGCCGACAGTGGAGTAGATGTCGTTGGTCCCTGAGCAATCGATGTAGAGGTAGATGGAGTATGCTCCAACTGCTCCTCAGATGCCGAGCTCAACATAATCTATCGAGGGATGGAGATGAAAGCTAGATGATATTTTGGTATTATCATGACCTGCAACATTAATGAACATTAACCAATATAATATGTTGAACAATAATATTAGTATAGCATCAATAATAGACTCTAATATTTATACCAGAATGTTGAAGTCATCATCTAGTGGCATCTATAATATGGACATCACCATCGCTCCTGACAAATGTATCTGGGACCTCGACAGTACTAGATAAGTTTTGTCTTAAAGAAACACTTTGCATTCATGATCCAACATCATCATCAATTTCGGTATCATCAAAGATATGCCTAGGCACCATCCTCACAATAACACTCCATTGAGACTCCAAGAGATCACTAATATAGAAGACTTGACTAGCTTGGAAGGCAAGTATATATAATTCTTTAGTATGGAGATGGCATTGCATGTTAACAAGAGTAAAACCACACTCATCAGTCTTCATCCCTAACTATGATAAGGTATCAAATCAATCATACTTCATTAATGCATTTCTTTTTTTAGAAAAATAGTCCAAGATGACTATCTTTTCTACCATGCCATAATAGTTTAAATCCTCCATACGAGGCTGTGAATCCCTCAAGCTAGCAAAGCACACAGTGGTGGCACTCAACATCACTTCACTATTTTGTATTATCATGTTTACGGACCTACTGTGAATATTAAACCTATATTCGTTAATGAAGAGCTGTTTATACTCACGCACGATATGATTAGGATCTATTGAAAAAGCACGTACTTCAAGGCTCACATCATCGAGTGATAATCTTCATACTTAATTAAGGAGATGATACCTAATTAGTAAACATGTTCAAATAAGTTGCATGAGGCAAGAATATATAATTGCTTACATGATCTTTGAATCATTCAGAAAATTCTTTGCTGCTCATTTTTTCTTTGTTCCGCATACTTAGAGCACCGTATTTTACTCTTATAATCTTCTTGTATTTGCTGCATACACAAAAAATAAATTTATATATAATTAAATATTTTTTTAATTATTATAAAATAAAAAGGATTGAGTGACTCATCTTATGTATGGCTCAACGACATCACAGTTGAAGAGCACGTAGCGGTGTGCCTTATCCCTTTTCTCAATGCTTAAATTAGTGAGGCGGTATGAAATGAAAAATCTATCTGACTGTGGAATGGACTTAAATCTAGGCTCAATTGGCTCATACTGACCATCCTGATTCCTCATTGGTCGATTACAATATATCTCAAGCTTGTTTAAGTACATGGTACAAAAATTCATACACTCTTGACCCATAAAACCTTCTGCTATGGATCCCTCCGAACAATTCATATTTCTTACATAAGATTTTAGAGTTTGAATATTTCTCTCGATAGGATACATCCATCGGTAGATCATTGGACTTTCAAGTGCAACTTTTTCCATAAGATGCATGGTGAGATGCATCATAACCATGAAAAATGATAGTGAAAATATCTTCTTTAGATCACATAATGTAGTCACCGCCCTTGCCTTCATTTTCTTCACGTCTTTCTTAAACAATCTATTTACATAAATATCTCTATAAAAGTTGCAAAGACGAATAACAATCATTCTGATATTTTTTGATGACATATAGCGAATAACAATTGGAATCAATTCCTGCATCAGTATATGATAATCATGAGTCTTCAATCCCCCAAGTTTGACATCCTTACTATTTACACACTTTGATATGTTGCTTGAGTATCCATTTTGGATCTTTATATTCTCCAACACATGAAGAAATATGGACCGTTTAGAAGTATTCATAATATAGCATGCATGAGAGAGTCTCCACTATTCTCCCCCTGCCGACTTCGGATGGAGTGATCTCCTAATACCTCATTCTTTCAAGTCATTCCTGGTCTTATCTTTGATATTCAAGATTGTTGCCAATAGGAGTTCGTACACATTCTTTTCAATATGCATTACATCTAACTAGTAACATAATAAGTTTAACTTCCGATATGACAAGTTAAAGAAGATGCTCTTTTTTCTTCAATTAAAGTATGTGTCATCTTTTTTTGATCGACACTTTCTCTTCTTACCATCAGTCAGATCATCTTTCCTAAATTTAATATCGAGACCATCCAACTTTCTCAGTACCTCACTTTTAGACATCCGGCTAGGTGCCTCATCTTTTTTAATAGTATCATCAAAGGAGCATGCATCTCTTCTGTATGGATGGTTTCGATGGAGAAAATATCGATGTCCCATATAGCTAAAGCTCCTTCAATGTATCAACCTTCTAGATCGGATGTTTTTTCCATAAATCGGGCATGCTAGCTCACCTTTCGTGCTCCAATCCGACATTAGGGCATAGATTAAAAAATCATTTATTATCCATAAAAGCACTGCACACATGGAGAATGACTCATTTAGCAAGATATCAAAAGTTGGAACATCTTGAATGCTCCACAACTATTTTAGCTCGATAATAAGAGGCTATAAATAGACATCAATATTATTACCTACCTCCATCGATTCAGGGATAAGCACTATCATTAAAGTAAAGAATTTTTTTTATACACATCCATGGTGGACGGTTGTAAACATGAATATATACTGATCATACACTATGAGCGGTATTCATATGCTTGAATGAATTGAAACCATCGCATAACAAGCCCAATCTCACATTACGTATCTCTTGTATGAAATTGGGATATATTTCATTAAACTTCTGCCATGCCTCTCCATCGGTTGGATATCTCAATACATCATCTTTTGTTCGGTCTTCTTCATGCCATCTCATGTCTTTCGATATTCTTGCTGACATAAACAAATTTTGTAGTCTCAAAATCAAAAAAAATACGATATCAACTTTTGCAGTACATGGGTCAATGTTTCATCTTTATTCTCTTACCATCTTGATACACTGCACCTCGTGCATTCATTCTGGTTAGCATCCCCCTTCTAGTAGAGCATGCAATCATTAAGACATACATGTATCTTGATATAAGTAAAGTCCAACTATTCGGTAATCTTCGATGCTTCATAATTATTCTTCAAAATTTATACATGTCTCGAAGAATATCTTCCAAAAACTCTAGTATACAGTTCACTCAATTATTACTGAATCCATTAGGATATTTCGCATAGTACAGTCAAATTAAAAACTCAAGCTTTGTCATCTTTTCACACCCAAGATATAATAAAATATTAGCATCCTTCATCAACTTATGGATCTTCTCCACATCCTCAATATTTATCATTCCATCAATCATAGGATCAGACATGGATGTAGATGCACTATTATTATGGCCAATAAATAAAAAAAATTATGAACCATTTGTTTCACTTTCTCATCATATTGATCGCCTCCTTGCGGTCTGCCCTTATCATGTTGATCCCAATAAATTTTATAATCAAGTTTAAAGTCATAAATAATGAGGTGATCATTTACATCTTGATAAGGTAGCCATAACTCATCCATACATTTTTTACAAGAATATTGGATAAGTCCGTGGCCCCTAAATTTTTCTATAGCAAAATTAAAAAATTTTTAAAATCCAACCTTATATTCTTTCGAGAGCCTACTAAACTTCATCCACTTTTTATCCATTATAAAAATTAGTGATACTACAATTAAAACATGCATGGAACTTACAATATATACTAATGCATTATAAATAAATATACATTATAAATAAAAAATATATCATAAATAGGGATCAAAATAAATATCATGTGTGAAACTCATATTAAAAATTATTTTCAGATATACAATAAATGCATTCTATCACTAACTAATAGATAAAGATAGATCTTATTCCATTCAGAAATTATATTAATTATATAGATTCATTACAGTAATCAAATGATATACAATAGAAATTGAATAAAATTTTAACAATATTTTTTTTAGTTCTCCCATGATGGGAGAACTAAAAAAAAATACTATCCAAAATTTTATTTAGAATCTTTAGCATACAGTTTGATTACTACAATTACCTATAGAATAATTTATAATTTCAAACTATCTAAATTGGACAATCAATTGATCATTGTATATAATTCTTCCATCCATCTAATTACATATAAATATATGAATGTCGAAGATTATGTATACTAATCAATTGACAGGTCTATCATTATGCAATGCAATAAACAAAAGCAACAAGATATAAATACCCAAAAAATTCTTTCTAGAATCTTTTTCTTAGCTTGTACTGAAACTAAGAAGTAAATATTGCATTACTATATTATATATTTATATGTGCATTAAGACACAAAAAACTATCAAGAAGCTTTGCAGGTTTTCAATATCATCCTACGGCAGGATTCAGTAAAGTAGTAAGTTGATTTGTTTATATTTTCATGATTTAAGACTGAGAGTCATGGGATAAGTAAACAAGCAGTAAGTAAACAATCTATCATCCTAGGGTCCAAGGCTGTTGGCACGTCACGGTCCAAGGTTGTCGGTATGGTCCAGAACCCGTCGGTGGATGTGAGGATTCTCTTAGCGGTCGGCATAGCTCACAATCACCAACATGTCCCAAAATCAATCGATAAGGATTTCCTTATAGATCGGCCCGGCACAAGAGCCATCCACGATCATCGATACGACACAACCCAAGATCATCCACGATCGCCGACATGGCATGACTCGATCCAGAATCCACCGACACGGTCTAGAACCAACTGGCAAGAGTTCTCTTATCCACCGACACAACCCACGATCGTCGAAATGGTTCAGAACCCATTGATGAAAATTTTCTTATTGGCTGGCACGATCCAAGGGCCATCCACGGCCGTCAACACGGCATGGCCCAAGGGCCATCCATGACCATCAACACGACACGGCTCAAGGCCATCCACGACCACCGACACGGCATGGCCCGATCCAGAACCCACTGGCATGGTCCAAAATCAGCTGGCAGGAGTTCTCTTATCCACCGCATAACCCACGATCGATGGATAATTATAATTTTTATAATAAATATTTATAATATTTATTATAAAAAAATATAATTTAATATTATTATTAATATTATAAATGATAAATAAATAATACTAAAAAATTAAAAAAAAAATCATACCTATGACTATAGAGAGGGGGTCACATAGAGAGCTCCAAAGATCACCGACAGCGGTGCTAGAGGAAGATGAGGGTGCTAGAGATCACCTGCAAAATGAAAGAGATAGTGAGTTAGAAAAAGAGGAGAGAGAGCAGAGAGGGGGGTCGAGCTGAGGGAAGAGAGGAGATGGTGAAGCCGACGATCGGGCCAGTTGGGGAAGAAGGGGAGGGGGCTCGGATCGAGGGAAAAGAGGAGAGAGAGAGAGAGAGCAGGGAGGGGTCAGGGCTGGCGGCTGGGCCAAGGGAAGAAAGGAGAGAAAGAGAGCTGGCGGAGCTGACGGTCGAGCCAGTCGGGGAAGGAGGAGGAGGGGGTGGCATGGTGATGGGGAGGCCGGGGGGTGGGCTATGGGCAAAGTCGGAGGGACTGGGTTGCGGGTGATGGCTCGGTAGAGGAGTCGCAGGCCTAGGCCAGGGAAGAAGGGGAGGGAAAGAGAGGAGGAAGAAGTGGCAGTGCCGGTCGGGGAAGAAGGGGGAGGCGCAGGTGGAGGCGGCGTCGGTCGGAGAGCCAATAGGAGGTGGAGGTTGAGGCGGCGTCGATCGGAGATGGAAAGGGAGGGGTGACATCTCACCGATGGTGGAGAGGAGGAAGAGAGAGAGAGAGCAGAGGAAAAATCAATTTGGGACTGAGTGGGCAAAAATAACATAATCTATGGTAACGATTTTCAAATCATTGTCATAGACTTATGGTAGTAGTTTTCGAACCACTGTCATAGACCTACGGCAATGATTTTCAGTAACCGCTGCCATAGATTAAAAATTAATTTTTTATATTTTTATTTTAAATATTATATAATTTTAAAATTTAATATCCATCTTCATAGTTCATTATCTAAATAATTATCATTAGAATATCGTCATAAAAGGCCGCCTCAATCCGATGGCCCTAGCTTAATTAATCAAAAAAATTTGATTTCAACGACCACAAACGACGATACGATGATCTGATAGATGAAGACTTTCGATAGATTTAAAAATCTACAACGATAATCTTGATGATATTTATAGTATACTATCAAAATTTTACTTCAATCGAATATCGTTATCTTAGTCAATTTAGCGTGGGGCTATTTCAATCGTTAAATGAGAAACGAGTGATCAAAGGAACAAACGACATCCGATTATGAGATATTTTTTTAGATAAATGATCTTGACTATTATTTTAATTATTTTTATTATCATAATCATAAAATTTAAATTATGATCCTAAGAATGATCTAAAATTATACATTGCTTGATAACCATTCTTAAACTCCATTGGTAATTATGCTCCTACTTTTGCAAGATCTACTTAACGTGAACAATTCTTATAAAAATAATTTAAATTTTATGATCACCACCATAAAGATGATTAAAATAGTAGTTAAGATCATTTATCTTAAAAATTATCTCATAATCGGACGTCATCTGGTCCTTTGATCACTTATTTCTTATTTAATGGCCAAAATAATCTTATGCTAAATTGACCATGATAACGATATTTGATTGAAGTAAAAATTTGATAGTATGATATAAACATCAACAAGATCATCGTTGTAGATTTTCGAATCTATCGAAGGTCTTCATCTATTAGATCATCGCATCGTCATCCATAATCGTCGAAATCATTTTTTTTTAATCGATGAAGCTAGGGCCATCAGATCGAGGGGGTCTTTTGTAATAACACTCTAATGATAATTATTTAGTTAATAAATAATAAAAATAAATATTAAATTTTAAAATTATATAATATTTAGAGCAAAAGTATGAAAAAAGATATCGTAGCGGTTATACCTAATCGCTGTAATAGATTAAGCCTACGACAGCGGTTATAAAGAACCGCTGCCATAGATATGATCTATGATAGCGGTTAATCTAATCACTACTATAGGTTAGACCTGTGACAGCGATTAACTCTAACCACTATCATTGGTCCAATCTATGATAGCGATTATAATTAACTGCTGCCATATATCAATCTATAACATTGGTTGGTGTAAACCATTACCATAGATCGGACCTATGATAGTGGTTCTTTATAACTGCAATCATAGATGATATTGTAATAATTTCAAATATCATTGCCATAATATATGCTGCCGTAGAAAGTAATGACTTTGGTTATCTCAAAAAAGATATATCAAAAATGTACTTGAAAGGTTCAACATGAGTAAGTTCTAACCTATTTCCTCTCCACTTGCAGTCACTTCAAGTTAAGTTCTAAGAAAATCCTATAAGTGAGAAAGATAAAAAAGAAATAAAGAATATTTCTTTTACATCCACAGTTGGTAATTTAATGTACGCCATAATTTGCACAAGGTCAAATATTGCTTATACAGTTGGTGTTATAGGTCAATTTCTCTCTAATCTTAGTAAAAAATATTGGACAACTGATAAATGAATTCTTAATTAAGTATCTTAGAGGCACTTATATAGTCTGTTTGTGCTTTGATAAAGATAAACTTGTATTGGATCTACTATAAGAAAATAGAATTTTAGCGATCAAAAAATCGATCGCTAAAAACTAAAAATCGATCGCTAATAATTTAGCGATCGATTTTACGATCAAAAATTTTTGGTTGCAAAAAGGCTTGTTGAAAATATTTTTCGATCGATTTTTTTGATTACAAAATCTAGCGACCGATTCACCAACCAAAAAAAATTATTAAAATTATTAAAATAAAAAAATAAAAAACTTGCAACCAATCTTTCAACCAAAAAACTGATTGCTAATTTCTAAAAAAATAAATAATCTAATTTCTAAAAATTAAAAATTTATTAAAAAATGGTTTCTAATTTCTAAAAAGAAAAATTTATAATTTTTTTAATTTTTAAAGCAATCAAAAATATGATCATAAATTTTTTAAAAAATATTTTTTTAAAAAAAATTGGTCACAAAATTGGTTACTAAATTAATTAAAAAATATTAAACTAAAAATTTAAATAAGAATTGATCAAAAATTCATTCATAATTTTTTTGAAAATTATTTTTTAAAAAATATTGATCGCAAAATCGATCGCTAAATTAATTAAAAAATATTAAACTAAAAATTTAAAAAAGAATCAATCAAAAATTTGATCATAAATTTTTTGAAAATTATTTTTTTAAAAAAATTGATTGCAAAATCGATCACTAAATTAATTAAAAAAATATTAAACTAAAAATCTAAATAATAATCAATCAAAAATTTGATCATAAATTTTTTTAAAAAATATTTTTTTAAAAAAAATTGATCCTAAAATCAATCGCTAAATTAATAAAAAAATATTAAACTAAAAATTTAAAAAATAATCTAAAAAAAATTCAATCATAATTTTTTTTAAAAATATATTTTTAAAAAAATCGATCGCAAAATCGATCACTAAATTAATGAAAAAAATATTAAACTAAAAATTTAAATAATAATCAATCAAAAATTTGTTCGTAAATTTTTTAAAAATATTATTTTAAAAAAATTGATCACAAAATCAATCACTAATTTTTTATATTTTTAATTTATATTATTTTTATTTTTTTATTTTTTTTATAAAATAATAAATTATTAATATTTTTTTAAAATTAATATTTTATTTATTTTTTTTCATCCTCCTCCTATGTGCCTTTAGTGGAATCCTCCCTCGCCGCCCTCATCCGCCAGCACTGCCGCCCTCTAGTCCTCGGCACTACCTCCTGGCCTCCCACACCGCCCCCAGCCACACGCACCGCCTACACCGCCTCCTAGCCGCCCGCACCGCGCCCCCGCCACACGCACCGCCTATGCTTCCCCCTTGCTGCCCGCACCGCCCCCCGACCACCCGCACCATCTACACTACCCCCAGGCCCCCGCACCACCTCCTAGCCCCTCGAATACCCTCCCGGCCACCCGCACCGCCCGCATTGCCCCTGACCATCCGCACCACCCCCTGACCGCCCACCCAACCCCCGACCGTCCGCACCGCCTGTGCTGCCCCATGGCCACCCGCACCACCCCCGGCTACTGTTCCGTGCCTTCAGCACCGCACCCCTCCCGGCCGCTACTCCGCACCTCCGGCAGCGCACCCCAGTCCTCCGACTACCCGCACCTTCTCCGTTACCCCGACAATGCAGATCGGCGATAAGTGGCGGCAAGGAGAAAGGGAACAGGGGCCATCGCGGGTGGGCCGACGAGGGAAAGCCGAAGGGGAGGGGGGCGTCGCAGGCTGGGGAGGGGAGGGGGCCGTTGCGGCGGGCCGGCGAGGGGAGGCCGTCATGGGTGGTTGCTGAGGAGGGGAAGGGGGGCAGTTGCGACGCGCCGGCGAGGGGAGGTCGTCTTGGGCGATCTCCGGGGAGGGAAAGATGGGGGTCGGGGGCAGCTAGGACAGGACTAGGGGTGGAGCGTTGGGCTTATAAATTTTTTTTCTTTTTTTCAAAAAAAATAACCAGATAAATCACCAAAAAAAGGGCAGCAATTAATTTTTTTAAATTTAAATTTATTATCAATTTTTTGATTACAAAAAATTTAAAAAAAATTATGACCAAAAAATCGATCAAAAAATTTTAAAATTATTTTTTAAAAAATTAAAATAATTTAAAAAAAATTTTGATAGATTTTTTTGATAAAAAATATTTAATTAAAAAAATATTAAATTAGAAATTTCAATAATAATTGATCAAAAATTTGGTCATAAATTTTTTGAAAAATATTTTTTTTAAAAGAATGGGTTGCAAAATCGATCATCAAATTAATGAAAAAAATATTAAATTAAAATTTAAATAATAATCAATCAAAAATTTGATCATAAATTTTTTAAAAAATATTTTTAAAAAAAATCAATCGCTAAATCAATGAAAAAATATTAAACTAAAAATTTAAATTACAATCGATCGAAAATTCAATTGCAATTTTTTTGAAAAATATTTTTTTTAAAAAATTGATTGCAAAATCGATTGCTAATTTTTTTATATTTTAAATTTATATTATTTTTATTTTTTATGTATTTTAATTTTTATAAAATAATAAAATATTAATATTTTTTAATATTTTTTTAATATTTTATTTATTATTTTTTCCCATCCTCCTTCCATGTGCCTTCAGTGGAATCCTCCCTTGCCGCCCTCCGATCCCTCACACTCCACCCCCAGCGCTACCCCCTGGCCACCCGCCGACCGCCTGCGCTGCCCCCGGGCCACCTGCACCACCTCCAATCGCCCGCTCTGCCCCTGACCACACGCACCACCTATGCTGCCCCTCAGCCACCTGCACCGCCCGCGCTGCTCCTTGGCCACCCACATCGCCCTCTGACCACCTGCACCGCCCCCCGGCCATTGCTCCACACCTTCGACACCGCAACCCCCCATATCGACCACTGCTCCATGCATCTGGCACCGCACCCCAGTCCTCCAACTGCCTGCGCCGCCCTTGTTCCCCCAATGGTGGAGATCGATGGTAGGTGGCGGCAAGGAGAAGGGGAAGGGGGCCGTCGCGGGCAGGCCGACGAGGGGAGATCGAAGGAGAGGGGGGCATCATAGGCCAGAGAGGGGAGGGGGGCCATCGCGATGGGCCAGCAAGGGGAGGCCATCGCGGGCGATCGCCGAGGAGGGGAGGGGAGGGGGCCGTCACAGTGGACCAGTGAGAAGAGGCCATCGCGGGCGCTCGTCGAGGAGGGGAGGGGGGGCAGTCACGATGGGTTGACGAGGGGTGGCCATCGTGGGCAATCTCCATGGAGGGGAGGGGGCCCATCGCGGGCGATCATCGAGGAGGGGAAGATGGGGGTGGGGACGGCTGGGATCGGACTGAGGGTGGGTCGTCGGGCTTATAAAGTTTTGTTTAAAAAAAAATAATTGGATAAATCACCAAAAAAAGAATGCTAATTAAATATTTTTAAATTTAAATTTATGATCAATTTTTTAAAAAAAAATTTTAAAAAAATTTGATCAATTTTTCAGTCAAAAAATTAATTTTTTTGATCAAATTTTTTGTCATAAATTTTTTGATCTAAAAGTCGATCAAAAAATTTTAAAATTATTTTTTTTATTTTAAAATAATTTAAGAATTTTTTGATCAATTTTTTATTAGAAAATTAATTTTTTTGATTAATTTTTTGATCATAAATGTATTTTGTAACCAAATATATTTTTTTCTATTTTTTTAAAATATGGTATAATTTTAGAATTTAAAATTTATTTTTATTATTTATTATTTAAATAATTATCGTTAGAGTATCGTCATAAAAGATCAGCTCGATCTGGTAGCCCTAGCTATGTCGATTAATAAAATTTGATTTGGATGAACGATCGTATATTGATCTGGTAGATAGAGACCATCGATGAATTTAAAAACTTACAACGATAATCTCATGATATTTATAGCATACTATCAAAATTTTACTTCAATCCGATATCATTATCATGGTCAATTTAGCATGATATGATTTAGATCATTAAAAAAAAAGAGTAATCAAAGGGCTAAATGGCATCCAATTATAAGATAATTTTTTAGATAAATGATCTTTACAACTACTTTGATCATTTATATGGTGATGATCATAAAATTCAAATAGTATATATATGAACGACCTAAAACTATGTTTCTTGATACTCATTTTTAAAGTTCTTAGGTAATTATACTTGTGCTTTTGTAAGATCAGTTTAACATTGATGATTCATATACATGTAGTTTGGATTTTACAATTATCACCATACAAATGATTAAAGTAGTAGCAAAGATCATTTATCTAAAAAATTGTCTTACAATCAGATATCGTTTAGTCTTTTGATCATCTATTTTTTATTTAACGGTCCAAATCATCCATTACTAAATTGATCATGATAATGATGTCCGATTGAAGTAAAATTTTGACTATAAATACCATCACGATCATCGTTGTAAGTTTTTGAACCCATCGATGGTCTCTATCTATCAGATCATCATACGATCGTTTGCGATCATCAAAATTAAATTTTATTGATCGATATAGCTAGGGCTATCAGATCAAACCGGTCTTTTATGATGATATACTAACAATAATTATTTAGATATTGAATGGTGAAGATATGCTTTAAATTTTAAAATTAATTTTTAGAATTTGGTCAAAAAAATTAATTTTTCAACAAAAAAATGCATCAAAAATTTTTTTAAATTATTTTAAATTTTTAAAAAATAATTTATAGGATTTTTTGATTGATTTTTTTCGTGAAAAGTTTGCGATCGAAAATTCAGTTGAAAAATTGATTGTAAAATTTTATAAAATTAATATTTTATAAATTTATTTTATATTTAAATTTTTGATCATAAAATCGATCACAAAAATTTTTATCACAAAATCGATCATAAATCAACCAAAAAATTTGGTCATAAAATTGATCGTAAAATCACTGTTTTCTTATAGTGATCGGTACACAGATATATATATGGCTGGTGATATAAATTCTAGAAAGTTTACATCTAGATACTTGATAATTTTTTGGAGCAGTCTCATGGCAATCTAAATTATAAAAATATGTTTCTTTATTTACTATGGAGTTTGAGTATATTGTAGTTATAGAAGCTTCCAAAGAACTTTTATAGATGAAAAATTTTCTACTAGCTACTAGAGTTAAGTCTAGAATAAGAGAAGTAGATACTTTATTGTAATAGTCTAAGTGTCATCTATCTAAATCCAATATTTTATTTAAGATCGCAGCATATTAATGTGAGCTATCATTAGGTTCGAGATGTTTTGCATATGCAGATGCTTTATGTTGAGAAAATCCAAACATTGGGTTTGGGATGGCTATGGAAAAGTTGATTTAGAGAGAAGCAGATTTAATTGGTTGAACCTCCCATACGAGTCACACTACTATAAAAAGAGCCTATGGTAGTACATACTATGGCAGCAATTTTTAAAATCGCTGTAATAGAATCTATGGCAGTGGTTAAAAGGAATCACTACTACATAGAATTTACGACAGCAGTTAAAAGGAATCGCTGCTACATGACCGACCTATAGCAGCGATTACAAAAAACCACTATCATAGGCCAACCTATGGTAGCGGTTCTTTATAATCGCTGCCATAGATCCGACTTATAGTAGCTGTTAGAAAAATCATTGCTATAGGTGGACCTATAGTAGTGGTTTCTTGTAACCGCTGCTATAAGTCGATCTATGATAACGATTATTTGTAACCACTGCCATATTTTTTTTTATTTTTTTTTAAATATTATATAATTTTAAAATTTAATGTCTATCTTCATCATTCATTATCTAAATAATTATCATTAGAGTGTCGTCATAAAAGATCACCTCGATCCGATGGCCCTAGTTTCATCGATTAAAAAAATTTGATTTCAACGATCACGAACGACGATGTGATGATCTAATAGATGAAAACCTTCGATGGATCCAAAAATCTGCAACGATGATCTTGGTTATGTTTGTAGCGTACTATCAAAGTTTTACTTCAATCGGATATCGTTATCTTGATCAATTTAGTATAGGTTAATTTCGTTCGTTAAATGATAAACGAGTGATCAAAGAACTAGATGGTGTCCGATTATGAGATAATTTTTATTATAAATGATCTTGGCTACTAGTTCAATTATTTTTTATGATAGTGATTATAAAATTCAACTCGTGAGACTAAGAACGATCTAAAACTATACATCACCTGATAACCATTCTTAAACTCCATTGGTTGTTATGCTCATGCTTTTACAATATCTGCTTAACGTGACTAGTTCATATAAAAATGATTTAAATTTTACTATTATCATTATATAAAATAATTAAAATTATAGCAAAGATCATTAACTAAAAAATTATCTCATAATTGGACGTCATTTAGCCCTTTGATCGCTTGTTTCTAATTTAACGACTGAAATCATTCTGTACTAAATTGATCATGATAACGATATTCAATTGAAAAAAACTTTGATAGTATGCGATCGAAGATCTTCATCTATCAGATCATTGCATCATCATTCATGATCATCGAAATCGAATTTTTCTGATCAATAAAACTAGGGCCACCAAATCGAGGCGATCTTTTGTGATGACTCTAATGATAATTATTTAGATAATGAATAATGAAGATGAGCATTAAATTTTAAAATTATATAATACTTAAAAAAAAATAAAAAAAATTTATTTTCAATCTACGGCAGTGGTTGCTGAAAATCGTTGCTATAGATCTATGGTAGCGATTAGAAAATCGCTGTCGTAGATCTATTGCAGCGATTTTCAGTAACTGCTACCATAAAAATTACAGTGATTTTCAGTAACTGCTGCCATAGATCTATGACAGTGGTTCGAAAACTACTATCGTAGGTTAGGTTAAAAATCTTCAAATTTTTCTATCCTCCCATGCTCTCTCTTTCTCCCCTCCTCTCCATCGTCGATGAGACTCTACCCAAGTCCTTCCCCTCCGATCGGTGCCGCCCCTCCTCCCCCCTCGACCGGCCCCGCCTCTCGACAGTCTTCGCCCACTCCCTATGTCGGCCCCTCCTCGATGGTCTTCCCCCATCCAACCCCCCGCCCATCCAACCCCCTGCCCGTCCCACCCCCTGCGCTGCCCTTCCCACCCCCAGTGGCCACCCCTTGCCCTCCCCGACCGTCGCCCCTGCCCTTTTCCATCCCCGATCACCGTCGCTCACCCTCTGCCCTCCCCATCATCGGCCGCCCAACCCCTACCCTCCCCATCCCCAGCTGCCACCATCCCTGCCCTCCCCATCCCCGACCGTCCACTCCCTAGCCTCCCATCACGGCACCCCTCCAAGCCCCCACTCTCTCTCTTTCCTCTTTCTCTTTCTCTCTTTTCTCTCTCTATCTCACTATCTTGCTCTCATTTTGTGGGTTATCTCTAGCATCGTCATCTTCCTCTAGCACTATCGCCGACGACCCTCAGAGCTTTCGGTATGACCCCCTCTCTGTAGCCGTAGGTATAATTTTTATTTTAATTTTATAGTATTATTTATTAATCACTGAACTAGACCTATCAATGGATCGAGTTCTGGTCAAAATCTGGATAATCAGATCTAGATCCGATTTTAATTATTAGTATCGGACTCGAACCCGAATACCTGATGGGTCCGTACTTGAAGTACCAGACCCAGACCCTAATGGATCTCGGATATCCGAATCTAATTTTGGGATTCAAAACTAAGAAAGGGAGAGGGAGAGAGGGAGGGAGGGGTTCGACGAGAGAGAGAGAGAGGGAGGGGGTCCAGCCTCGCCGGCATCACTAGGAGGGAGGGGGTCTAGCCTCGCCGGCGAGGGAGATCGAGAGAGTAAGAAAGGGAGGGAGGGGTTCGGCCTCGCCGCCATTGCCGACAAGAGAGATCGAGAGAGGAAGAGAGGAGGTCTGACCTCACCGATGAGGAAGATCGAGAGAGGGATAAGGGAGGGGATCCGATCTTGCCGACGATGAAGATTGAGTAGGAGATGGGCAGTCAAAAAGATGAGGGAAGGACGGAGACAGCCAAGAACGGGGATGGCACATAGCCAAGCCGGCTTAGATATGTAGCCGAGCCAGCTCAGGCCGAGATTGAGTTGGTTGGGGGAGGACCTGAGCCAAATGTCTCAGGCATGGGGCTGGCTATCTCAGGCATAGAGCCAGCTCGGCTTCTGAGAGAGCCAGCTCGATGAGTGTGAATAAAATTTGATATGTCTCTCTAAGGTTCCAACTTTAAGGCCTAAGGTGCCTCCATCATCTACTTCGTTCTTCTTTCAAGTTTCTAGATTAACACCCAGGTTTGTGTAAGAGATCGAATCTACGACTGTTGCTCATCCTTAATTATTTATGAATGTAATTCATGTTGTAGAATTTATTAGATAATATTTTTTGGATGTTTAGATCTTGTTGCTTTTATTTATTGCATTGCATAATGATAGACTCATCAATTGATTAGTATACAAAATCTTCAGCATCCATACAATTATATATAATTGTACGAATGAGAGAATTATATATAATGATCAATTGATTGTCCAATTTGCATAGTTTGAAAATTATAGATAATTCTATAGGCCGTGTCTTAGGCCATGCTATATCAGTAGGTTGTGTCATGCCATATCGTACCATGTTGGTAGACCATGTCGTGCCATACCGTGTCATGTTGGTAGGCTGTGCCGTACCATATCGATAGGCTGTGCCATGTCGTGCCTGCTCCTAAGAGAACCCCCGATCATTAAGAGAACTTCCATCTTGTTGCTTTTGTTTATTGCATGGTATAGCGATAGACCCGTCAATTGATTAGTGTACATAATCTTTGGCATCCATATATTTATATGTAATTGTATGAATGGTACCTAGGCATATCTTTGATTATTATTCAACATGTTATATTGGTTTATGTTCGTTAATATTGCAAGTCACGATGGCACCAAAATGCCATCTAGTTTTCATCCTTACCTCTTGGCGGGTTACGTGGAGTTCAGCATCTGAGGAGCAGTCAGAGCATACTCCATCCACCTCTGCATCGACTACTCAAAAACCTCCATCGGCGACATCTACTCCACCGACATCTAAGCCTCCACCGTCATCCACATCTCCAACACATGCTACTCCACCGACATCTAAGTGTACAATTTTATTATATTATTTATTTATTTTTTATATAGTATTTGTATGCTTATATATTTGCATAACGTATTTTTATTGTAGATGCATCATCCAGCTGGACATTTTACGGTCCCACACGTATGGCGTATGTGTGGAATTACCAGCATCAGATGATGGTGCAGTATGATGCAGAGGAGAGGCCAATAGGGAAGACCGCATGGGAGATGCATTCCTTTTTTGGAGTGCTTGTGAGATAGTCAAACATTACTCCCATAAAGCTCAAAGACTAGCGATTGATGGATGATGCTGTCAGAGATTGGGTGTGGAAGGAGATATGGATAAATGCATTTTAATTATATCTATGTATTTTACATATTTACACTATGTTTGATTAGAATAATTTTATAACTGACTTTTGATAACTTTGACAGAGAAGGTACGATTTTTTTGATCACGAGAGGGCTCGAGATATCCGACTGAAGAAGATCGAGGAGTTATACCGGGGCTACAAGGTCAAGCTCCATAGAGGATGGCTTGAGCATCGACGAGACACTCTAAAAGAGCATGTTCCTTGGATACAGGACTGTCCTCCAAGTCAGTGAGAGAGGATGGTTACATATTGGAGGAGCTAAGAGTTTGAGATAAAATTACTAATTTTTAAATTTTTTAATATGCTTAAAATTATATTTAAATATTTTTAAATATTTATTATTTATTTGAATACTTGTTAGGCTACCTCTCATCAGAATCGGGAGAACCAAGTAACCTAGGAGTATATGCACATTCTCGGCCGTGAGTCAATAGTCAGTCGTATGGTAATGAATTATAAATCTTACTAAATAAATTAAATTGATATTTTTTTTTATATTTTTGATAAATTAATCTATTGTTATAACTAATGAGAGATGGAGTGATACCCAATCGTAGTGAGATCTTCTGATCCAACCATACGGATAAGAAGGGCAGGCCGATGAACGTCGCGATCCGAAGAATTTTTGTAAGTATTAAATATATTAGTATATATGATTAATATTATAGCATTTCTTATAAAATTTTATTTGAATTTGCAATTACAGGATTAGTAGATGCGCTTGCAAGCGAGGGCCCGGATACCTCTGACCCCCATGACCATCTGTCTCAGGTCTTGAGGCCTGAGCACTCTGGGAGGATCCTATGCAGGCCCGGACATACGCCGACCAGCTATTGATCTAAGGCGAGCATCTCTTCACAAGCTTCTGGTGTCGTCAGTCGAAAAGAGCTTGAGGAGATGTTGGCATGGGCAAATCATGCTGTGACGCGGGCAGATCGGACTAAGGAGCGCACATCTCATCTGAAGGACATTGTGAGAGACATGGTGTCGACGCGCAGTGCGCATTTTAGAGGTGCCTTCATGGGCTTTGAGGATATGTTAGCCTACATTCCAGCTCCAGCTTCAGCTCGTGTTCTATCTTCCGGTGACGACGATGATGTAGATTTAGAGGACTTTTGATATATTTTTTTAAAATATTATAATAAATTTTATTCGATAATAAAATTTTAGTATTTTAAAAATATTTTTATGTTTATAATATTTTTTTATGTTATATATCTCTGTATTTATCAAATAAAATATATAAAAAATTAAAAATTATATATATTTTTAATTATTCAGAAGCTACGACAGCGATTTTACAATCACTGCCATAGACGTGCCAACCGCTATCGTAGGTAATGTGTCAACTACTATATTAGACCTATGGCAACGGTTACATAATCGCTGCCATAGACTAGTCTATGGCAACAGTTTTATAACCGTTACCATAGATAAGTCTATGATAACAGTTTAGAAATTGCTGCAATAGACACTCTATGGCAGTAATTTCAATAACTGCTGCAACAGCCGTTGCCATAGATCTATGGTAATAGCTGTAGTGGCAATGGTTAGCTAACCGCTGTTATAGCCTATAATAGTGATTTTTTGGACTACGACAGTGGTTTGTAACCACTATCATAGTCTTATTTTATAGTAGTATCAGAAGGAAAAGATTTATTAGTATGATCTCTCCTCATACCATATTAAAATATTAAAAAAAGTAGAATTTTTTTAGGTTTGGATCTTTATAACTATATAAAGTCGCGCGTAGAGTCTCTCCTCGTACCATATTAAAATATTAAAAAAAGTAGAGTTTTTTTAGGTTTGGATCTTTATAGCTATATAAAGTCACGCGTGCGAAGTCAGTGCAAGGCAAAGAGAAAAAAAGTGATGCACGGAAAAAATTAGGAGTGGTAGTAACAGTGAATAAGAAGAAAAAGAGAAGTTTTATGTTATTTTTGTCAGATAATTGGATGGTTGGTCCGTATCTTGATTTTGATAAAATTTCAATATATTATTTCTAACATCGAGAGCTATAAGCTGAATAATTTTGATCTTTAAAAAATCTTCTTCATTAATTACTTCAAACATCTACATGTTTGATGAGGTATATCCTATCTATCAATATTGAAATTCACTTTAATTATTGGTGATGATTTTCTATTTTTTTTTTTTTAGAAGCCAAGGTTTATTCATGATATAATCTCTAGTTGACCTAGAGAAGATTTATAGTAATCCTATTATTCTAAATAATGAAAGATTCATATTAAAATTATGATATATTTTTTTATAAGTTGCTTAATTATTTTTATTTATTAATTGCAGATTATAGAGATTATTATTATTTTATAGTATTTCATTTAATTGCACAAAGAAAAAAAAAGTTTGCGGTTTTATTGCCCGTGATTATAGTTTTTCTCAATGCTTATAACGTGTTGGATTTCTAATGGAGAAGGGATCGTAACATTGTTGGAATTTTTTTTTTTTAAATGAAAACGGAGGCAAGATTGCCACCTATCTTTTATTAAATGGATTATTTACAATGGTAAATTTACAATGTTACATGATACACGTGAGTATGGCAAAAGCGGCAGAGGAGATTCAAAAGGAAAGCAAGGCACTGGGAACAGAGCCTCTTTTATAACAGGATTAACAAGATTTCATATGAGCAAAAAGGAGACAAACAATGGGATCCCCACGTCTGAAATATTAGAATGACCTTCTGTAGGACACCATAGAGTGAATGAATATTTTTTACGAGTAAAAGTTAATCTCCAACTCGTCTTGTTTCAGCTTGAAATTTTTATTTTCTCCAAGAGATCTAAAGATCATGGAAGGTAGATCTTTCCCAAAAAAAGACGAGGTGAAGAAGTCCTCATGAGGTGTTAAAAGAGATATCCTCAACTACTAGAGTTGGACCCGTAAAAAGTTCTTGACCGAAAGATTTTTCTAATAAGAACCCTTCAATGATCAAATTAGCTAGAAATTGGAGAATAGTGAGAAGAGAACTAATGGAGCATCTTGAGGCTATCAAGAACTTATCCATGATCCTCTTTTTTTTTCCTATTTATAGAGGATAAGAGTTGTGTGCGTTGGCCATTCATGGAAAGTATGCATGAATTATGTTAGCGAGGATCAGGCTTCGCATTTGGGACTCGGCATCAACTAGTAGCTATTATTTTAGGACACGATCAAATCCTGATAGTTAGGATTTTTTTATCTGCTCTTTTCATGATTGTGAAAAGGATTGTTCAACTGAAATAGCTAACTTACCAAATTAAGCTGGAACCATACTTGTTGGACTTCGTCAGGTCAGCCGTAGCCGACCCTTGCTTATCTTGATCAAAATCGAGGATCAGATCGGCCGATGATGCCGGGGTAGAGGTCCACGACAAAAGGACATTTGACGAGGTGTGAAATGGTTCCTCCCAGGCTCCACATCTTGTGATCATGTTCCAACCTTTCTTTTGGAGCATAGAGCCTGCGTGCAATCTATTCCTTAGAGCTAATCATGGAAACACCCTGACATTCTTAGGAATTGGGGCCTTCTAAATGATCTTGTAGTAGGGACAGAACAAACCAAACCTCCACCATTAAGCAACTTGTAAAAAGGGTCGACCGAGTAGATGCCAGCTTGGGAGAGTTTCCATGTAGGCATATCATAAATCCTTGCAGGTCTGAAAGAAGAGAGAATTCCTCGAAGCACCTCCGGTTGTTCTGCTTGATGACGTGTCAAGGGGCCTCTAGCTCACGAAGACCGTTGCATACTTTTGATAGCTCTCGAGTAAAAATCATCAAAGAGATGGGCAAAGGGTACAAGAGTCCCAAAAGCGGATGCTCGATTCATCCCTTAGTTTGAAAGACAAACAATTCCACAAGGCACTGAGATGAGATGGTTGCTCACTTCCTTCTACACTGGAGAGGAACCTCTTGATGCTCCTTGCAACTCTCATGCCAAGATGCTTGCTTCCTCGAATGGTAAGCTGTCTTGATTTGATTCCGCCATGTATTAGATGAGCCCACTGTGAATTTCCAGGCCCATTTGGCGAGCAAAGCAAGATTCAACTACAAAAGATTCTTTATGCCTAGGCCCCTTGCTCTTTTTGGATTCATAGAACATGAAAAGAAGTAGAGGTATTACATAGGAACAAAATCACTCATGCTAACCAAAAGAGAAGAGAATATTTGAAAAAGAGAAGCATTCAAAACATCTAATTAACAAAGATATCTTTGTAAACTTGGACTCCAAAACTACAAAGAAAAAGGAAGAGTTACTTTTAAACCAAGACGAAGGTGAGATTTAATACGCTGGTGAAAAATTAATTAGATTTTAATTAGTTTCAGCTCTTTTTAGAATCTACACTTTAATCAATTATCCCAAATCTATGATCGCCACATGGCAAGTAAATCTCATATATTTCAATATCAATCACATTTTCTTGTGCAAAACTCTTTGATCTATATAATATTATGTGATCACATTGATTTTAGAAGTCCATGCATTTTAGTTGTGCCAAGTTTGAGGTAGGCTCAGCTTTACTTGGGCTTGACTCAATTTAGCTCAAAGTATTAATACATAAATAATTTTCATATACTACGTATTGTTTTTTTATATTTATTTATTTATTTATTTATTTTAAACTAGCATAATTTAATAAAAATATAATACATTTGAAATTTAATATTAAAATATAAACCCAAAAATACCAGTTCAAAGTATATACATGAAAGTTTTGGATGACCCTAAACGTTCAACAAATTTTCTAAATGAGCTACTCATGAATAGCTAGCTTGAATGCAGCATGAAATTAAATAAACTAGTTTAGCTTAATTATAAAATAAGTTGACTTTGAGCTGTGTCTTGCTTACTAATGCTTAGCTCTTAAAACCACTATTTACACCCTATCATGCTTCTTCGAAATGGAGGCCATTTAAAAATTGTGATCAGAGAGGAAGCGAAGCTCATTGAGATTGAGAAATATTGACCTTTTTCACCAGGTAACGACAAACATAGACAACACCATCATACATGGGTGGCCCAGTGCCTGAAAAAGGAACAACGTGGATAAGATCAAATATCTTTTTGTTTTACTAATGAAAAACCCGAGAGAGAGAGAGAGAGAGAGACTTTTAGTGACCAAAAAATAATTGCTAAAAGTTATAATTACTTCTCAATATTTATAATAACATACTAGCGGCGAACAAAGAATATCTTTTATAGCCACCAGTGCTAAAACTTTGGCAACAGTATTGATATCTTAACACTAAAAAATAGTTATAGTAGAAAAAAAGTTGCAACTATAAGTAGAAAATTTTAAAAGGCAATTAGTTTAATCGCTATGAGTATATATAACTAGTCTTGAGATAATTAAATTTACTACTATATATGCAAGTTATTTTTTGAGACAAATAGTATCTCCTAGCTATAAAATTCATTGCTGCTAAATTCCTATCTTCTATGGTCGACTCATACCTTGGTTAATGTCTCAATGATATAATGCTATGACACCTAACTGGTTAAGAGGCTAATTGCCATCTAGATATATATGACACATGTCCAACCATATCCAGAAAATATTTAGGAAAATGAGCTAACTAAGCAAGAATGTCAATTTTCCCTCTCTATACCATCTATTGTACACTCTTTGAGAACATGGCTAAGGTATCCAAAGTTGACGAGGTTTCATCGCTTGTAATTAAAATATTTTGCCTTTTTGACTCAAAGAAAATTTAGATAGTGGAGAAAAATGATAATATGAAATTTCAAGACCGAAAGGTAGGTCAAAAAAATTTATCCATAAGAATCATGGACCACATCTTTTAAAGCCATCATTCAGTAAATCATGACAAAACTTGGAAGAGAAGGATAGGGGAAAGGTATAATTCAAACAGTAGCTTATAATTCAAACAGTAGCTTTATACCGATCATCCAGTCAGGATCTTCTGATTCAAGATGAAGATGATGTGATTACATTGCATTTTTAGTTCTTTTCTTTCTTTTTTTTTTTTTGAGTAAAATGCCGTGGCTAAAGATAGACAAAATTTGTCGCTAATCTAGAATAATCTAAATTACCAAAAAAAGATTTAGATTGATAAAAATAAAAAAATTAATTTATGGATCAGGTCTAGTGGATCAATTTAAATTCTAAGGCACACCGCACGTTTCATCTTGAATTATTTAAATGCAATAGAGTAATGTTGCAAGTGATTCTTCAATTGATCCACTTGACCTAATCTTAGATGGTATAAACCAGTATAGTTGAGCCTCCTCACTCCTGAATGCCTTGATTAATTATAAACAAAGCCTAAGTAGCAGTGGTGCCAACTAATTTGTCTATCAGAAACATCCAATAAAATTGGAGCACGAATACAATTTGTCCATTCTAATAACCTAACCCAAATGCTTCGTGAAGCAGACAGAACATTAGCAAGCTAAAGCAATCAATGGGCCCGAAAAAGGATAAGGTTTGCACACCAATGGTGGTCCTCCCCGGACAAATCTAATCCAGATTTGATTGCTTCCATCCTTAAACTTTTTCCCGCACGCACCAGATCATTCGTCCTCTCTCTCTCTCTCTCTCTCTCTCTGAATTCCGCACTAAAAAAAGTACAAAGAAAAAAAGAAAACAAATTTATGCGGCGAACCCCACGCCACCGAAGCATCAAATCACAATACAAAGACGTACGCACGTTTCACTTTACGGCTCTCAGTTGTTAACGTAGATTTTCCAAAGCAAAAGAACAGGAAATCTCATCCGTCCCGCTAGCTTAGTCAAGCCAAAAGATACGAGGGGAACAAAAAAAGACGACGGTTAAGAGAAAGCCTATGACACGTGACCACCACGTGAGGTACTCTTTGAGATAAATATAATTCATCCATCACAACCACCCACAAAAAAAACACCACACCTTATTCTCCACGTGTCATCAGCCAAACAGCCCAGCAATTGATCAACTCAATGGTGGAGTCCGCGGTGGTGGAGGGCCGGCCAGACGGCACGACCGGACCGCCCCCGTTCACCGGGAGAGCGAGCGGCGGAGGGCGGTGACGAAGGCGGCGGGGGCGCTGAGGTGGGGGAGGTGGCCCTCGGTGTGGTGGAGGAGCTCGACGGTGGTCCGGCCGCCGAGGTGGGCCTTGAGGTAGCCGGCGACGGAGAGCGGCACCGACACGTCCTTGGCCGTCTGGACGATGACGCAAGGGCACCCGCACGAACCCCAGCACTCCTCGGCAGGTCGCTGTGGAACACCGTCCTCGACACGAACAGCGTGATGTCCGGACGCATGTTGAACAGCGTCCGGCTGAACTCCCTCACCGCCGCCGGCACGTCCGCCCCCACCGCCAGCGGCGCAAAACCCCTCACCCATGCCTCGTAGTTCGACTCCATCGCCTCGAACACCTTCTCTATCTCCCCCTTCTCGAATCCTCCGTGATAGTTTTTATCATTCAAAAACCTTCATTTCAAAACGATTGAACATCCATGATCCATGAGCTTGTTTCCAAATGCCAAGACTCTTTGTTTAGCTATAAAAAAGTGGATTAATTAATTAAACTGTTAGCTTGACTAAGTAGTGGTCAAGATATACTGTATACCTGGGAGAGGCGCCGATGAGGATGAGCTTGAGGAAGGCGTCGGGGCGGCGGATGGCGGCGAGGATGCCGATCATGGCGGAGACGGAGTGGCCGACGAAGAAGCAGCGGTCGATGCGGAGGGCGTCGAGGATGGCGAGGAGGTCGTCGACGTAGGCGTCGAGGGTGGTGTAGCGGTGGAAGTTGAAGTGGTCGGGGTTGACGCTGCCGGCGCAGACGAGGTCGTAGAGGACGATGCGGTAGTCGCGCTCGAAGTAAGGGACGATGCGGTTCCACGCCGACTGGTCGGTGCCGAAGCCGTGGGACAGCACCAGCGCTGGCCGGTCCGCGTTTCCGACCACCCTCACGTTCAGCATCTCCAGCAGCTTGCTGCCGGTGGCGCCGCCGCTGCTCCAGTTGCTGTTGCTGCCTCCCATCTTTTTAGGCCCCAAATCTTTGGTATGGGATTAGGAATAGTGGAGAGGGCTCTAATTTTTGGGAACTGTGATTGGTTGGATGCTATTGGATATCATGTGGGGTTGAGCATGATACCGAGATGGGCAATGGGGTATATATACTGTGGTGAGGAAGAGGAGAGCTATGGGTGGAAAGAGGAGGGCTGCCTTCTGCTATCTAATTTCTCCACCTTTTATTTTTCTGCTCTTAAAAAAAGGCTTTAATTTGATGGCTAATTATCCAGACCACAATATATATCTTCCTTATCTTTGTCCATTCCTTCAATCCCACCGTACCCTGAAGCACGGTATCTTGTTAATTACTTTCTTTCTTTCTTTTATATTTTTTTTAAATATTTTGAGAATTGGAATAGGATGATATTTGTGAAATTACCCTCTCTCTGGTGGTGGTGGTGGTGGTGGTGGTCTGCCTCTAGGATATTTAGGCTTTTCTTGTGAGTTGGTGAGGGTTGTTTTCCCTCCTGGTGCTTTCCTATAATTCTGCTAAGGTCACCTTGTATAATTGTTCAATCCTCTGATTATAAAAATAGATTTCTCTAGTGTTACCTTAGGTGCCAACAAGTTGATTAGATGTCAACCAAGCAGGGAAAAAGAATTATGTTAAATTAGCATAGGAAAACAGAGTGTTGCTCATAGTACCACAAATTAAATCTTAATTAATTACTATCAGAGATATGGATGCAACACATGATGATAATTATATGGTGGTGCTCTCATGAATGCCTGTTTCTTTCTGATTAAGAATAGCGTTTATGCTCATCATCTGTTTTCTTCTAATGGTAATCATATAAGTTTAATACTTGGAGAAGCAATAATTGCTTCTTGTTAGTTAACTCATTGATGAGGAGTTCTGCTAAAAAGGCTTCATCCCTAACTCATGGATTAGAAACAGATAATAAGTAACTAATAACCAATTGAAAATTATTTGATTATGTGCGATACCATTGGAAATAAATAATTTCTTTTTCTATAAATCTAAATCTATATGCATGATGATAAACTAAAATATTATTTTGTTTATGTTATGTTAACTTCGCTCATTCTACATTTATGAGTTTATCCTCTCGATATATAAGATTTGGGGTTGGGACATTCCATATGGACAAAATAAATGATTTCTAATTTTTCCAATCAATGAAACAAGATTCTTTATCTTTTGGAAGGGAACAAAGTTGCCTCTAGATCACAAGAACAAAAAAAGAAAAGAAAAAAACAAAACAAAACAAAAACAAAAACAAAAAAAAGGGCCTCAACCAGCTTTAGCAGCTTCCTAGCAAAGCTATGTCTAATGAAGGTCTTCCTCTACCAAAGATGTCAACCATGCCACACACTCTGCAATGCATCAAATAAACTATTTCTCCATGTTTTGTGTTTCAAAGATAAGGTCAATAATAATGAATTTTCTATGTATTTTAACTATTTATTCACTTTTATGATCTCATCTGTAGATTTATAGGATGGATCACAGGATGCGTTTGATTCATATTTGAAATTGATATCAGGATGAGAATTGTAATGATATGAAAATTAGAATAAAAATTATAAGGATCATATTGGTACATGATTGGGGTTATGATTGAAATAGAAGTCGGACGTCAAAGGATGTTGGAATTAGATTTTTTTTTTTAATTAAAATATTTTTATTTTCGCCGGCCACCCGTTCCCTCCGATTTTGATGTTGTCAGCAGGCTGATGGGACATTAGCATTCCACAAAATTAGTTTTAGGGGGTCCGAGTCATTGAAGCCGCGTGGCCGATCAAATCAACAGTCCCGTCCAATCAATAAGTTGCCAATCCGCGCCACCCGCCCTTTCTTTCTACGTGGCAAAGCCAAAGGTTCCATCTTTTCAGTTGACCAGAGCTTCCCCTTGTGGACAGCCCACAGAAACAGCCAACCACTGCTGGTTACTTTGTGGGAATTAATAATAATAATAATAATAATAATAATAATAAATCCCGCGGATAGCTCCATTAGGGCAGCTTATTCTGAGGGAATATCCATTATTAAAGAATTGGTGATATTGAAAGCTTGATTCCATTCAATTTATTAAAAAGAAAAAAATTCTTCACGAACTATTTTAATGCTCATACCAATATTTGCAAGGCAACAAGTAGTCGGATGTCAAAAGCTGGTTATAAAAATTCTTCAAGCTATTAGATTTTTAACTATAGCTTTTTTCATCAAGAAAAATTAGCTCCGAAGTTGGTTTAGTTTTGTCAATTTCATATTAGAAGATTAGAAAGATAGGTAGGCAACAAGATAGGAGAGAAGGTATATTAGAGAAAATAATACAGGTATTGTATGTTATGTAGAGTTTTGAGTGGATTGGATGTCATTATCATGTTAGACTAAAAATTTATTTTTTTATTTAAAAAATTTTATTTATTTTTATTTTTATTTTTATTTTTGAAAGTTTGAGGCGTGGATTGTGGATTGCCATTTTTTATCCCTATTTTTGGCTGACTTAAAATTTTATGTTTAATTTTTAATACTTCCATTTAATTATTGATTTATGTATATATATATATATATATATACTAGATAGGAAATGATGTTGGACAAAGACCGGCTATCTTATCCCTCACATCCCACTTTCCTTTACTTTACATTTGTTTTTGGCTCTTTCAAGATGTGATGATTTCTAAGCCATAAGATAGAGTGTAAACTCCTTTAAAAATATGGTGGAGCTGGGGTGATATACTCATCCATTGGATTCATCCATACGATGGAAAGGAGGATCTCTTTTTATTAAATCTAGCCTCTAAATTGAATATTCTCCGACAGAATTTAGAGTCTTATGGTCACATCCAGCGGGGTAGCTACATCAAGTCGTCTTCCCCAAATTCCTTTCGCTTATCAAAAAAAAAACTTCTTTTAAAAATAACTTTATGGACGATAAATTAATACTGTTGTATCTCTCGAATTGGATGAAAGATAATATGTTTAGATAATACTTGGACTAATTTAACATGCCATAAGGCTAATTAGCTATTTGATTGTCTTGAAAAGCCGCGATCTTGAATATCATGATTTGAACCTTTAGGATATAATGGCAAAATGAAATACTTTGCTTGCTAAGAAATGACTCCGACAAAGCCGGCTTTTAGCCAAACCTGATTAGCTAATAGATTTTGTCACTAGTTGCATTGGAGTCAACATTGTTACCCACTGATTAGATGTGATTGAATTTTTTTTTTTTTTATGATGAGCGACTTATTTTTTATTATCCTTGATCATGATCTTGTACCAATTGCATACTTAAAAATAGCACTATCAAAGTTCCACTTCAAGGCCTCAAAAAAGATAGCCAATGGATAAGATGTACCTGGAGGGAGAAAGAGTAAAAAGGGTACTCCAAATGAAGCTGTGATCAAAGGATGAATAAGTTTGAGGCTTATTAAATAAAATAGATACAAGTGCATATATAATCACATTCCTAAGGTCAATAACAGTAATGTACAAGATGACTAAATAATTAATAATTAAAATATACTTGTCAATCGAAACAATTCAGGAATTCTATATCTTCCTACTGATCAGCGTCAGATCCTTCTCTCAAACCATGCATGGATTAAATGAGTAGGATTTTTAGCTTGTTGCAATTGTAAGGGGGGCAGGGAATTGCTATCCTCCCTACTTCCAAATCCAGAGAAGATGTAGGTCATTAAGTCCAAATATTTTTTTCTTTATTTTCATTATATTGATAAAATGAGATTCTTGATCAGGTTGCAACAAAAATGAAATATATTATAGGTAAAAAATTTTAGCAGCTGCTCAAAATGAGGACCATGAAGTCCGATATTTGTCACCATTTCTTCATAGAGTTTTTTTGATACATTATCTAAATGCATCTATCAAAAGAAGCTTGAGATCCTAAGAATCTTCTTATTATTATAACCTAGTCGGAGACTCGTGCATGGGATGAATAATTATGATCTATAATTATTAAAATTTTTTAATAATAAATATTCTTTAATTTTTTAATATTTACTTATTTATTTATTTATTATATTTTTTATTATTTTATAAAATAATATTTTTTTTCTTTCTATTCTCACATCTTCTTCGTGTCTGTCGGTGCCACCCCACACCTCCTATTGCCCCACTACGATTCTTCTTCTCTCTCGATAAATGCCGATCCCGATCGTACCCCGTTCTCTCTCTTCTTTTTATATCTTTTTCGCATCCGTCATTGCCGCCCCACCACCACTCCCCTTCTCTCTCGGTAAATGCTGATTCCGATCGCACCTCTTGATGCCCCAGCAGGTACCGCCGCTCCTGGTGCCACTACAGCCTCTCATTTCTTCTCCCTTGCTTTCTACCCGATTTATTATTTTATAAAATAATATTTTATTATTTTTTTTCATATTTTCATACTTTCTCCGCACCCGCCAGTGCCTCCTCATTACGGCTTTCCTACTTTCTTGCTAAATGCCGAATCCGATCGCATCCCTGCGCTCTCTCTTCTTTTCATACCTTCTTCGCGCCCGCCAATGTGCCCCACCTCCTACCACCACACCACCGCTCTCCTTCTTTTTTGGCAAACACCAATCCTGATTGTACCCCCCAATGGCCTTTTCGGTATTCCCTCCCTCCGGCGCCACCATTAAAGGAAGAGAGAGAAACTCTCTCTTTTCTTTTCTTTTCTTTTTTTATTTTTTTTTTCTCTTTTTCTTTCTTTCTTCTCGTGGGTCTTAAACCGAAATAGGGGATCCTTTGGGTCTCCGTTTGATTCTCCGGATTGGAGGCATGGCCATATGGTAGTGATCGGTGATAGCCGGGGTTGCCTCGGTGTAGCCCAGAGAATCCAAACTAGTGGCCAACGGTGACCACTGGTGTCGAAAAATTGAGAAAGAGGGACAGCACCAAGGAGGAAAAATAGGAGATTTTCAAATAAATTTTCTCAGGCAAACTGACGATCGGTGGCGATGTCTAGCATGATTGAAAGAAGAAAAAAGAGGGAAGAAAGAGAGCCAAGCTTACCTTAGGCTCCGGTGAGCTCTCCATCCTGGATTTTTGACCGACACTACAAAGGGTTCTATGAAAATACTCCAACAATTCCTGCCAAAGTTGACCTCAGATCTTGATGAGGAGGAGTGAGAAGACATCTTTCCTTTAAATTGAGCCAGAGGGGAGGAGTTACTCCTCCCCAATGACGGTTTTCGACTTCATTTGAGAGGAGAAGAAGATTTTTGCCGGGAGTATTTTGATTTTTTTTAAATTTTCATGTTTTGATATCCATGTGTAGAAAGTCAGAGTTCGATACGTGGCATTGAGGGAGTTTTGACTTTTTAAGTTGGCAACACTACAATACTTTTCCATTATATATATATATACATATATATATATATATATATATATAAATATATATATACATATATATATATATATATATATATATATATATATATATATATATATATATATATATATATATATATATATATATATATATATATATATATATATATATATATATACAAACATATATATATATATATATATATATATATATATATATATATATATATATATATATATATAAGTGCCTATACAAACATGTGGATAGCAGCATAAGCTTAGCATGCATATATATATATATATATATATATATATATATATATATATATATATATATATATATATATATGATGCCTATGCAAACATTTGGATAGCAGCATAAGCTTAGCCTTTATAAAAGTTCATGCATATCCTTAGATAAGGGCACGGTCACTCCCATCTTTAACCAAGCTCCAATTGTGCTTCCTAACAATCTACAATGTCATCATGTGGATCACGGCGGTAACAGCACGAAAGTAAATAGACAATCGTTGGACCCGGGATGCGTGAAAAATGAAATAAATAGTCAACAAAAAAGCAAAATAAAAGTACTGATGGCAGGAAATATATAACGTTTACGGTGGTATGGTCACATCCCTTTCCCCCGTGGTGCCACTGCTTTTGGTTCTTCCCCATCTTGTAGCCGCATAAATCCCCACAAAGCTAAAAAAAAAAAAAAAAGCACACCGGGTGCACTCCCATCTTCCCACTATTTCCATTTTTTTTTTTTTTTGGTAAGATCTTCCCACTATTTCTTCGTCACCTTCTTTTATATATTACCCATGACCATTGATGGGGATTGACCCAGACTTCATCTCTCTCTCTCTCTCTCTAGATCTCTCTTCTGCGCCAAGTCTTTTCATTTCTTTCTTCACATGTTCACTTCTTTCATTCCCCACACTTTTCTCTCTTTTCTACTTTGTTGCTGTTATGTGGATATGGACTTGATTCTCGGAGGACCGCCACCATTGCTTCTTATCAAAATCTTCTTGTCCATTCTATTCCTTATCAGCATACCTCGTAGTACAACAGTACAAGCCTTGACTAAGGTGTTAATTAACACTAGGTTGTCAATCCTCTAGGCAAGTTATCAATGATAGGGACTAATTAAATAGAGAGCATAGTGGAAGGTGGGCCTTCCCTATCTTACTAGGATACTCTGGAAGAAGTATTTGTCTATGATTACATTGAGAGGGTCATATATATCGGATGGGCTTTTTATATGGGAATTCTACCATGCTAGACTAATTTTTTTAACTATTAGATATGATGATTGTAATAGTAACTAGAATGTTCAAGTTTGGTTATTACGTACGACTGATGGTTTCTTAATATTTGATATACTTTAGATGTGAATTCATCCAGTATTATGGAGTTAAGTGCTAAGCGAAACTAACATTAAATCTATTGCATGTTTAGCTGAACTATTGAGGCATAGACTAGGGATTTTTTATATTTAAGTATAATCAAATTTGTTTTGATTGAGACTAGACTACTTCAAGTCTATGGAATCCGTATCTTTTTCAAAAATCAAGAATAGGATTGCACTTTCTATGCGATAATTAAATTGCGAATGACCCCAAAAATGCAAAAGAAGTGAATAAAGAGTGCTTGTTGTTTGCAATGACATATGGCAAGATGTACGAGCCTTTTAGTGCCATCAATAATTTACTGCCTTGGAGGAGGTTCTAGGATATATAGGTACAGACCTAGGTAGTGGTTTACGTGGTGCACATAAAGGCACCTTAATCCTTTGTCATTGGAGCAATGCTTGTGATGTCCAGAAATGAGTCCAAAAGAGACATCCCTTTCACCAAAAACTACGGAATTCAGATGGAGGGTAATGCCATTGACCGCAGTTGAGGGAGGTGGTCACATCCAAAGTGGATGTCTAAGGCACCATCTTTTCATAAATCTTGTCTCCATTGCAATAAGGCCGTATCGCAAGTCACATGCACCTTTCAGTCTTGTTTATAGAGGTTTGGTTCATAATAGCAGCAAATATTGTGTTTCTTAGTGCCTTGTGAGCACTTGGAAGTTGAAACAAAATCGTGTGTCACCTCCACCATTATATTAATTCCATGCATCTACCACAGGTTATAGATGTCTCTTTCCATATAGATCCTCTCTGTACCTCATATCTGATATTGGATGCGTTTCCTTGTTCCCTTTATCAGTAGACTTCTGATGAGGCGAATCCAATGCAAGATTGTGCACCAAGTGGAAACTTCGACTTCACAACCCATTGGCTCTTTGGTGCTCTTCAGGATAATGCCGGCCTAGCCAACCGAAATGGACAGGTGCCTAAGGATGCAGATAACCTTGCCCACGAGTTCCCACCCCCACCCTTTCCATTTAGCCAGACAATGACCTCACTGGTTGAGAGAGAGAGAGAGAGAGAGAGAGAGAGAGGCCTCCCTTTATATAAGGTATTGGCTTTAAATGGTTGGATGAGTCATTGGCCTTATCTTCCACATAGGCTACGCCCTTTGCTTTTCTCTACTTTTAAACCAGTCGAGCATCTGGAGGTTCTGGGTGTGTCTTATGATGGAATATGGTCATAGGCTAGAATTAGAGGAAAGGAGTATAACTCCTGAAATATTTGTGAGCTAACTTGAGTTCATCTCAAAATTTAGCTCAAGCTTAGATCGCTCGCTGAGCAAATTAGAACTTGAACCAGATAGAGATATATATGTCTAAGTTATATATAATATATGTATATATATATATCCACACGTATTAATTACTTTTACAAAATAATATATTTGATTTTTATAATTATATATTAGAAATTAACATAAGTTATTAAGATTGGATTATTACTTCAAATTATAAAAATTAAGATCTCGCATGACCTTTAACTTTTCTCTTCATTAAGTTGTTCTTGAGTAGCTTGAGCTGTGCTCGAAATTAATACTTGAGCTGGGCTCGTATTTGGATCCTTTCCAACCCTGCTAGCTAATGAATGAGCTTCTTTTTATTCATCATCTTATTCTAACCGGATTTTCTCCTCACCATACCCCCACCCCTCTTTCACAGATAGATTGGGGGCCATTGCTTTGCTAAAGTACAACATGACCCAATTTTTCTCCTTGCACGTGTGGACATCTAGACCCATGGAAAGCTTTCTTTGTGAGTTGAGGAAGCCCCACCACGGAATGGCCAAACTAGTGACTCTATCTTTTTAGTTTGGATTGGCTAAGATTGCCTAGACGCATGGCATTTGGGATGTGGATAAATTGATGAAGCAATATACGTTCATGCGAGAAAAAAATAGTCCCACATGGTGCGTTGCGAATTGTGATGAGGTCACTAGTTTTGGTGGACCACCCTATAGTTGTGGTAGCTCGCCTAACAGCCTTTCAATCTTCGGCGGGACGGTGGCAACCGTGGTCCTCCATTGATAACTTTTGGCCACTTGGGTTCATATTGCTATGGAGGGAAATTCTTTTTACACCGCATGCGGTCCGTGGACACCATCTACGGTGATTGACTCTTGCGTGAGACCAAAGCACGGCATCTTAAAAAAAAAAAATTTCACTCCGATCCCATACGAAAGCTAATCATCGAAGATAGTATTACACCACCCGCAGTTTAGAAAATATTTTCCTTGCTATGAGTAGGATACATGATATGTGAACATTATAAGGTCTTCTGCTTAAGCCGGCCCCAAGGGATCAAGTTGCATTGCTGGGGCAAAAGAAGAATTTTTCATTCTTTGCACGTATCGATCACATCGCATAAATTTTAAAGCACTCTAAATTTCATCCTGCACAAATTTCAAAAAGACCAGTGGATTCGTGCAAAAGAAGATACACCCTCGACCTGGTGGCAAATGGGTTGGGCGTGAGCCCGGTGATATATGGAGGGTTGGGATCCGTGTTGAGTGTTGCAACTCAAACTTGAATTAAATAGCAAAAGTAAGATCAACCCATAAGACAAGGAGACAAAGTTAGATTTGAAGCTGATATAAGATATTATGATCACTAGATTAATTTGAAACTTCTGTTAATCTATATATGTTATGTGGATATATATGGGTTGGGTCCAAGTTGACAGGGGATCTGTTTAATCGAGCTTGAGGCCTAGCTTGGACTAGACAAGTCCAACGAGCCTTGGGAACTTTTGTGTACATTAGTAGTGGCCCTACTTCTATTTGGGATGAAGTGCAAGGTTTTTTGGTATAAGGGCTATCACTTGGACTCGTATATCTCATCCAGACCATGCATTAGTTGATCCAAGTCCATCGACGTTTGAGTTTAGCATGGGTTTAAGGATGGATTAACAACGAATTTTGAGTCTAGATATTCTGTGGCAGGAACTATTAGAATTGATATACCCCAAAATTAATCATAATCGATGTAGGGAGCTCACCACGTAGTAGCAAGTGGATCGATGAAAGCTCACCACATGGCCAACCGCAAAGGCTTGGGGCGAGTCCTTCGAATTTAAAACATTCCCCCCAGCTCACGATAGCTCAGCCACAATCGCAAATTTAAATACATTCGCAAGCAATCCGTGTGGCCAAGTATGCGAGCGAGCAACCCGAGCATGATCATTAGGTGAGACATGGGATTTGTTACCAAAACGGTCCCTGCATGTGCCCAATTTGCTCGGTGGCGAGCGCTAGCCTTCGCCTATGTAGACTACACCTGAGAGGCCCTTCACAAGTTCTCTAGACCTCTCTACGTGCTTTTTCGAATTATCCCTGGTTGGACATTCTCCGGCAAGTAGATTTCCTTCATCCGTGTTATTCCAAGTCATGAGTCACGTTATGTCTTCGATCAAATGCCAGGATTTACATGATCTACGATGATTTATTCCTGACGGCCTAGGCATGAGATTTACAAAGAATATCTAGTCCATTGGTCTGTGGTGGAGCTGGAGTGACCTACTCACCTTTTAGATTCGCCCATATGATGGAAAGGAGGGTCCTACAACTAAATTGATCTCCGAATCGAACATTCTCCAGCAAAATTTGGGGCCTCATGATCATATCTAGAGAAGATAGCTACACCGGGTCACCTCATTCCAAATTCCATTTTTGCTTAAAAAAAAAAAAAAGGGTATAACCTTCTCCATCTCTTTCCTCTTAAGACATTCAAGTTGGCTCTTCTGGTTAGGAAAGCAATTAAGCCAACCTCTCCAGCAACCCAATCAACTCGATGCATTGCTCGAGCCGGATGTCAATAGGATCCAACATTAGATTTAAGAACTTAGTATATAAAAATAGGGTAATTGGACTATTTCTCAAAGACATGGTTATTATATTGGTTTCATGTATTTTATATTTTTATATTACATAAATAATCACATGCAATGGACCAAGGTGGTTGTCAAATATTGCTACGTTGTTGAGAGGGGTTGAGAGGGCATCATTGACACCATTATCTATGGGTAATTTCTGACGTAAACGTCCCCCACTAAAAGAAAGATGATGATTAGGGATAGAATTTTTTGTAGCAATAGAAAATTTATTATAAAGAAAATAATATTTTTTAATAATATAAAATATCACTATAAAAAGTGTACAAGTAATTTTTTGTGATGATGATTTTATTATTTTACCATAAAATACTTTCCGCCACTTATTTTTTTGCACCAAATTTTTTTGATTAAAAATTTTATTGTACAAAAATTTTTGCTTTTTATGATAAAATTTTGGTTGCTGCGAAAAATATTTCATAAGAATCTTGCACAGAGGTTGATGGAAAATATATATTTATTTTAGTGATTGAATTTTTGCCACAAAATATCCAGAGGACACATTTATCGATGATGTTTTTTGTTGGTAAAAATATTTCTTTCTAAAATTTGATTTCCCCCCTCCCATTTTTTCATCTCTTTTGCTGGCGACTAGATTTTTGTTATAAAATATTTGTTTGATATATTTGCCGATGATTTTTTTTTGTAAGTAAAAATATTTTTTCTAACATTTTATCTTTTTTCTCCTCTCCCATTTTCTCATCTCTTTTATCGGCCACTGAATTTTCACCATAAAATATCCATGGGATATATTTCAGTCGCCATGAAATATTTGTGTGACACATTTGCTGGCGATGATTTTTTACCAATAAAAATATTTTTAAATTTTTTTTTCTTTTTCATTTTTTTATCTTTTTTATCGATAACTAAATTTTCACCGTAAAATATCTGTGGGACATATTTATTGGTAAAAATATTTTTTTTCTGATTTTTTCTTTCCCCTCTCCCAGTTTTTTCTTTCGCTTTTTTTTTCCTTCTCCCGTTGGATGTATTTGCCCCTCCATCTTGTTTTCCTTCTCTCCTGAACTACTCATTCAATATCCTAAATCGATCACCGTCGGCCTCCTTCCTCCACCGGCAAGCTTCCTCCATCAGCAGGCCAGCTCTTGCCTCATCAGATTCTCTACAAGAAGCTCATCGATGATAAGATCCGCCGGTGATACCCCTACAAACGACAACCTCTTCATCCTCACCCGTGAAGAGGAGTAGGTATGAGGCATCTTTTAAGGAGCAAAACTATGAGGCCCATGGACTAGAGTGGACAATACCTCATGTATAACCCATGAGTCGAGGGCTAAAAGCCCTTGTTTGCAATAATGGTGCACCAAATAGAGCCAAAAGTCTACCTCTATTGACTATGGAGCTTCTTGGACAGTATACAATTGAGTTCACTCTTGATTGGAAGGTTCTATTGTGGTTCTAATAAAGAGGAGGATATCATTAGTCTTACATTGATTGTAAGTCAAGAAGGACTCGCGCTTATATGGAAGAAATATATCTTCCCCCATAAAGCATCTTTTAAAAGATAAAATCGTGAGTCCCATGAGCTAGAGCAGACAATACTTCATGTGCAACCCATAGATCGAGGGCCGAGCCCTTATCCGCAACAATATCAATGTCCAAAAATTAGATGCTTTGTTTTGATTAAATTAGTCAAAGAACAACTATTCTGCAGAACTCTATCCGCAAATGTTTTTCTTAATAAAACACATTTTTGTTTATAGGATTATCTTTATAACAATTTCAAATATGGCATCGGAGTTACGTTTCAAGTACAACCTTCTCTACTATGATGGTAGCCCAATGAAATGGAACTTGGCTTCCAACCAAGTGGTCCCAGGTTTGAGTCACGGTGGATATTATGTTTTCGATCAAATGCTAGGATTTACATGATCTATGGTGATTTGTTTCTGATGGCCTAGGCACGAGGTTTGAAAAGAATATCTGGTCCATTGGTCTGTGGTGGAGCTGGAGTGACCTACTCATCCTTTAGGTTCACCCATATGATGGAAAGGAGGGTCCTACAACTAAATTGGTCTCTGAATCGAATATTCTTTAGTGGAATTTGGGGCCTCATGATTACGTCCAGAGAAGATAGCTACGCCGGATCGCCTCCTTCCAAATTTCATTTTTGCTTTAAAAAAAAAAGTATAACCTTCTCCGTCTCTTCCCCCTTGCCACATTCAAGATGGCTCTTCTGATTAGGAAAGCAATTAAGCCAACCTCTCCAGCGACCCAATCAACTCGATGCATTGCTCGAGCGAGATGTCAATAGGATCCAACATTAGATTTAAGAACTTAGTATATAAAAATAGGGTAATTGGACTATTTCTCAAAGACATGGTTATTATATTGGTTTCATGTGTTTTATGTTTTTATATTACACAAATAATCACATGCAATGGACCAAGGTGGTTGTCAAATATTGCTACGTTGTTGAGAGGGCATCATTGACACTATTATCTATGGGTAATTTCTGACGTAAACATCCCCCACTACAAGAAAGATGATGATTAGGGATAGAATTTTTTACGGCAATAAAAAATTTCATAAAAAAAATAATATTTTTTAATAATATAAAATATTACTGTAAAAATTGTACAAGTAATTTTTTGTTATGATGATTTTATTATTTCATCATAAAATACTTTCCGCCACATTTTTTTTTGCACCAAATTTTTTTGATTAAAAATTTTATTATAAAATTTTTTTTATTTTTTGTGATGAAATTTTGATTGCTGCGAAAAATATTTCATAAGAATCTTGCACAGAGGTTGACGGAAAATATATATATTTTTTAGTGATTGAATTTTTGCCACAAAATATCCATGGGACACATTTATCGATGATATTTTTTTGCCAATAAAAATATTTTTTTTTTAAATTTGATTTTTTTCCCTCCCATTTTTACATCTTTTTTGCCGGTGACTGAATTTTTGTTATAAAATATTTGTGGAACATATTTGCCAATGATTTTTTTCATGAGTAAAAATATTTTTTTTTTAAATTTTAGTTTTTTTTCCTCTTCTATTTTCCCATCTTTTTTATCGGCCACTGAATTTTCACCATAAAATATCTGTTGGATACATTTGCCAGCGATGCTTTTTTGTTAGTAAAAATATTTTTTTTACTGGCGACTGAATTATTGCCATGAAATATTTGTGTGACACATTTGCTGGCGATGATTTTTTACCAATAAATATTTCTAAAATTTTATTTTTTTCATTTTTTTATCTTTTTTATGGATCACTGAATTTTCACCATAAAATATCTGTGGAACATATTTATCGATAAAAATATTTTTTTTCTGACTTTTTCTTTCCCCTCTTTCAGTTTTTTCTTTCGCTTTTTTTCCTTCTCCCGTAGGATGTACTTGCCCCTCCATCTTGTTTTCCTTCTCTCCTGAACTACTCATTCAATGCCCTAAATCGATCACCGTCGGCCTCCTTCCTCCACCGGCAAGCTTCCTCCATTAGCAGGCCAGCTCTTGCCTCATCAGATTCTCTACAAGAGGCTCATCGATGACAAGATCCATCGGCGATATCCTTACAAACAACGACCTCTTCATCCTCACCTGTGAAGAGGAGTAGGTATGAGGCATCTTTTAAGAAGCAAAACTGTGAGGCCCATGGGCTAGAGTGGATAATACCTCATGTACGACCCATGAGTTGAGGGCCAAAAGCCCTTGTTTGCAATAATGGTGCACCAAATAGAGCCAAAAGTCTACCTCTATTGACTATGGAGCTTCTTGGACAGTATACAATTGAGTTCACTCTTGATTGGAAGGTTCTATTGTGATTCTAATAAAGAGGAGGATATCATTAGTCTTACATTAATTGTGAGTCAAGGAGGACTCGCACTTATATGGAAGAAATATATCTTCCCCCATAAAGCGTCTTTTAAAAGATAAAATCATGAGTCTCGTGGGCTATAGCGGACAATACTTCATGTGCAACCCATAGATCGAGGGCCGAGCCCTTGTCCGCAACAATATCAATGTCCAAAAATTAGATGCTTTATTTTGATTAAATCAGTCAAAGAACAACTATTCTGCAGAACTCTATCCGCAAATGTTTTTCTTAATAAAACACATTTTTGTTTATAGGATTATCTTTATAACAATTTCAAATATGGCATCGGAGCTACGTTTCAAGTACAACCTTCTCCACTATGATGGTAGCCTAATGAAACGAGTCTTGGCTTCCAACCAAGTGGTCCTAGGTTTGAGTCACGATGGATACTATGTCTTCGATCAAATGCCAGGATTTACATGATCTATGGTGATTTGTTTCTGACGGCCTAGGCACGAGGTTTGAAAAGAATATCTGATCCATTGGTTTGTAGTGGAGCTGGAGTGACCTACTCATCCTTTAGGTTCGCCCATATGATGGAAAGGAGGGTCCTACAACTAAATTGGTCTCTGAATCGAATATTCTTTAGTATAATTTGGGGCCTCATGATTACGTCCAGAGAAGATAGCTACGCCGGATCGCCTCCTTTCAAATTTCATTTTTGCTTTAAAAAAAAAAAGTATAACCTTCTCCGTCTCTTCTCCCTTGCCACATTCAAGATGGCTCTTCTGATTAGGAAAGCAATTAAGCCAACCTCTCCAGCAACCCAATCAACTCGATGCATTGCTCGAGCGAGATGTCAATAGGATCCAACATTAGATTTAAGAACTTAGTATATAAAAATAGGGTAATTGGACTATTTCTCAAAGACATGGTTATTATATTGGTTTCATGTGTTTTATGTTTTTATATTACACAAATAATCACATGCAATGGACCAAGGTGGTTGTCAAATATTGCTACTTTGTTGAGAGGGCATCATTGACACTATTATCTATGGGTAATTTCTGACGTAAACATCCCCCACTACAAGAAAGATGATGATTAGGGATAGAATTTTTTACGGTAATAAAAAATTTCATAAAAAAATAATATTTTTTAATAATATAAAATATTACTGTAAAAATTGTACAAGTAATTTTTTGTTATGATGATTTTATTATTTCATCGTAAAATACTTTCCACCATATTTTTTTTCCACCAAATTTTTTTGATTAAAAATTTTATTATAAAATTTTTTTTGTTTTTTGTGATGAAATTTTGATTGTTGCGAAATATATTTCATAAGAATCTTGCATAGAGGTTGACGAAAAATATATATTTTTTTTAGTGATTGAATTTTTGCCACAAAATATCCATGGGATACATTTATCGATGATATTTTTTGTCAATAAAAATATTTTTTTCTAAAATTTGAATTTTTTTCCTCCATTTTTACATCTCTTTTGCCGGTGACTGAATTTTCATTATAAAATATTTGTGAAATATATTTGCCAATGATTTTTTTCATAAGAAGTAAAAATATTTTTTAAAAAAATTTTAGTTTTTTTTTTGCTCTTCCATTTTCTCATCTCTTTAATCGGCCACTGAATTTTCACCGTAAAATATCCGTGGGATACATTTGCCAATGATGCTTTTTCGTTGGTAAAAATATTTTTTTTACCGGTGATTGAATTGTTGCCACGAAATATTTGTGTGACACATTTGCTGGCGATGATTTTTTATTGGTAAAAATATTCCTAAAATTTTATTTTTTTTTTCATTTTTCCATCTTTTTTACCGGCAATTGAATTTTCATCGTAAAATATCTATGGGATACATTTGCGGGTAAAAATATTTTTTTTTCTAATTTTTTTTCTCTCTTTCCTATTTTTTTCTTTCGTTTTCTTTTTCTTCTCCCGTCGCATGTATTTGCCCCTTTGCCTTGTTTTCCTTCTCTCCTGAACTACTCATTCAATGCCTTAAATCGATCACCGTCGGTCTCCTTTCTCCATCGGCAAGGCTCCTCCATCAGCAGGCTAGCTCTTGCCTCATCAGATCCTCCACAAAAAGCTCATCAATAATAAGATCCACCGGTGATACCTACGAACGACCACCTCTTCATCCTCACTCGTGGAGAGGAGTAGGTATGCTTCTCCTACATCTCTTTTTCTCTCTCTTCTGCATCAATTTATTATTATTTTTTATCCTCATGTTTGTTTCTATTCACCATATGTTTGGTTTATTCCTATATGAAAAACAGAGTATGATTCGATTCTTATTGATTTAATAAAAAAAATTATCAATCTTTTTTATTCCCATTGATGCCATACGTCGAATGTTGGATACTTATTTTAGCGGGAAGGAGAAGAAGGTTGTCGTTCTCAATGATACTATTTCACCCAACATGCATGGTCATCATTTCTGTGTTCCTGTTCCTCACTGAAGGGTACTTCAGCATTTGCGGAATTAAATACTCTCTGATGGCTTTGTGCTTTTTGTCTTGGATGAATGCAGAGACTCAAAGCTTCAAATGCCATCGATAAAACTTCAACGTCAATACTATTTAATAATATCAATATATCATTATAAAAAGTATATTAAATTATATAAATTTTTTTACAATAATTAAAATTATTATTTAAAGTAAATTTTTTTCGGCGACGTAATGTCCATCGTGGGAGCACTTACAAAAATTTTCGTCGTTAAAAATTAAATATTTTTTGATAAAATTATTTACTATTAAATTTTTATCTAATTATTATTTTATGATGAATATGTTGATTAGATGATGAATAGCATGCTTTTTAGCCGTAAGTTTATTTACTGTAAAATAATTTATATTTTTTGATAAAAAAATTTGACTGCAAAAGAATTTCTTTTGTCGCCGTAAAAAATATCTTCTATGATGACTTTTCGATAACTATTTTTTTAATACTAAAATTTTTTTTATGATGAAATATTAATTTTTAAAGATAATTATTTTTACCATAAAAAATAAATTTATAATGCCACTAGTTAGCCAGCGGAAATTCTGTCCGATGCAACTAAGAAATTTGGATGTAGATAATTATATGCGGATGAGTCTCCCTCCTTTTTCCATTTTTTTGGTAGAACGCGGTTCACAGGCATCAATAAACGACTAAACAGTTACATGCAAGACCCCATGCTGGCAACAAAAGGGATACAAGCAGCTTGTGTAGCAACTCATTACATAACCATCAGGTTTGCCTGCTGCATAACAAATGAGCCATGGAATATGAGAACTAATAGAACACAAGATAGCATGAACTACTAGGTAGTAAGATGTAGAGATAAAGTTTGCCCCAACAAGGTATCTGAATGTAATGTCGAGCTGATCTACCGTAGTTTGATAAGAAAATCCACTTGGTGCAATAAACCTTTTGCAGTAGGGTAAGACTGATAATAAGAAGGATGTTAGCAGCAAGGATCCTTGCAACAGCTTTCGAACCGGTTCCTTAACTTTGTCCCACGAGCGCTGTTGTTGTAGCAAACAACAATAAGTGAAGGCCTCTATTCCAGCTGGTAATGAGATAAGAAGGAACCGAACGACAACCAGCAAACATTTCATTTGACACAGCATCATGAACCACTCACATCTCCTGCATTGAAATAAGCAATCAATGCTGTGGATGGGGAGAATTAATTGGAGCTTCATCATGCACCAATTATTACATGCAATGCAAAGTAAAAGTAGAGCCACATATATAGGCAGTGGAGGGACATTGGCGAGACAATGATTTGATGCACAACCCAGCAGAGTCTTGTGTGCTGATCACCAGATTCAGCATGTGGAAACAACCAAATAGCGAACTGAAACCAAAAACAAAAAATGACTTGCCATGAGATGATGATTAACTTAATGCGGCGGAGAAGAAAATAGAAGTCCGTGACGGTCATCATATTAGAATACATCGACGGATGCAACTGCTCCCTCTCTATCAGCAAGCAAAATGACATCGAGTTAGGAAGGTATGATACTATTTAGGAAAAGATTGTATTCCTATAATCAGCTGCTCTATTTCCTTGCCGATAAGCGTGCAAAATCTTATAATTTGGGTTGTTTATTAGCCAGAGATGAAGATAGGCTGGTAGTGAGTACTGATGATTTTTCAAGAGGACATGGGGATTTCAGCTAATGGATGGCGGTGAATTCTATAAGAGCAATACATAATCCTAGCAGCAGCAAGCAGCATTTTACCTCCTCTCACAATAGAGTACCAAATAGATCCCTAAGAGAGAGAAGATGACAAAGACTGAGGGAGAAAACTTTGCTTGGTAACATGTTGCATCATCCCCCAACATTGCATGGCATTTGAACAAGAGATAAGAGCGCGATGGGCATCTTCTCGAACAAGGTCACCAAGATTAATTAGCAGGTAATATGTTTGCAAGGCAAGTGATGCTGCACCGAAGGGAATACATTTGAATAGATCTCAGTAATAAAAACTTGAGACCATCCATAAGAGCCAAAAATAACAAAGCCGATCGGCCTAGTTTCCTTGTAGCAAGATTATGCCTTCAATTTGGGTTACCATCTCAGCCAAAAATAAGGAAGCCAAAATAGATATGTCTCACTGCCACTTTGGAGTAATGAGAGTACGTACCATCATCTGAGTGTTAGCATCGTCAACATCGATAAAAATAAGCCACTTACACGTAGGAACAATAGATAACCAAGGGTGGTCACAAAACACGTCAGTTACCTCCATCGTACCAATTGACAATATGAAATATGGCCGCCCATGCATATTTTAGACCAAAAATTTCAGGGCAGTGTTGGGGTTTGTGGTAATCATCCCAACTCCCTTGAAAATAATACTTGTCATAAGTAAAAGCTTTGCCCATAGAGAGCTTAAGTGAATGATGACCTGGAACATGATAAGCTTGTGCAAAGAAACAGTGGGTTGAGCTACTATAGTGACTAATCCAAGCCTACCTTGTTCCTCAGGCAAACAAATTGTGGACCATACAATAGGATGGAATGCCCTTCGATCAGAAGAGTGCCCCCAAAAGAAAGCTCTCGACTACTCTAATAATTTGGATATAACAGAGACCGGCATCAGAACCAAAGATGAAGAATAAAAAGGAATTGATGTCGACATAAACCGAAGAAATTAAGGGTTTCTCTGCTAGTTAGTAATAGAGACTTCCACTTCTAGGTCGCAATCCACGAACACACTTTTTCCTTCGTGGAATTGAAGTCCGATGGATTTTAGAGCTTTTGCCGAGATTGGCACACCTAAGTATTTCCAAACATCAGTCTCCTCATATATATGAAATAAATTATAAATTTGATACTTCAAACCACAAACTGAACATAATTTGAGACTTCTCACATTAGTGGATTGCTAGAAAAGGAGAAATAAGCATCAATAATAGAAACAAGACAAATACTATCTTTAACAGATGCCCTACTTACGATCAAATAATCATCAGCAAAAAACAACTGAGAGATTGAAGGACCCTTGCGGCTTGGGTGGTGGGCCCTAAGAAGCTGGTTGTGCACTGCAAAGTATAAAAAACTAAGAGAATACCTTCGAATATAAAATAAACATGCATGCATGGGGATAGCCGACATCCTTGGCGCAACCCCCTAGTTGGTAAAAACCAAGGAGTAGGTGTACTATTTATAAGCAAAGCGAAGAGGGATTGAGTAACAAATTATTGAATTGAAGTGATAAATTTAGAATGAAAGCCAAATTGTTGAAGCAGATGCACTAGAAATTTTCTAGATACCCAATCGTAGGCTTTCTCCATATCTAATTTAAACATCACTAAGCTGCAAGAAGATGGAGCCCTTTGAAGAGAGTGCATAAGTTCTTGGCTATTCAAGATTTGGGCTATAATAGATAGGCCTCGAACAAAAGCATCCTGTTTAGGAGAGATTAACTGAGGTAAAATGGGTTGAAGCTAGTGAACAAGGATTTTAGCAATAAATTTATAAATAATATTACAAAGACTTACGTGCCTAAAGTCATTAACATGCTCTAGGCTGCCAGATTTGGGAATAAGAGTGATGTACTTACAATCCTTCAAAAGAGTAGCGGTATAAAAAAAAAATGATGTATAGCTTGGATTACATCCTGCGTGATAATGTGCCAGAAATGCCCAAAGAATAAACGTTGAAATCCATCGGGTCCGAGGGCTTTATCAAGGTTCATGATTTGGAGAGCACTCTTAATCTTCTCTTCCATATCTTCTTAAATCAAATCAATATTATACTAATCCATAACAATAAGTGATACAATAAGTAAGGCCATAGGTTGAGTAAGTGGCTGTGCCAATCAACGTTGTTGAAGTGACTCTAAAAGCATCCAACGAATGTGTGCTGGGTTCTCAAAAATGTCCCCATTAGAGGAATGCAAATGCCGAATTTTGTTCTTCCTTCATCTCAAGATCGTAGAGTAGTGGAAGAATTTTGTATTAGAGTTGCCCTCATTTATCCAAGCAATTTGAGACTTTTGGCACCAGAATTTTTCTTGATGGTGAAGATTCAGATGATAGTTCCCAAAAAAAAGCTAGCAATTGTTGATGCTGGTTAGCATTGAGCCGCCCTTGTTGAGCTTCAAGAATTTGTAAGTGACAAATATAGTCATTCAACATTGCCCCTTTGTGGAATAAATTTCCAATACTTTTGTTCCATTTTTTCAATTCTCTCCTAATGCTAGAGAGTAATTTAATCAATTTGACACCTAGATGATGTTCCTTAGAACATGACCAAGCTCACTTGATATCCTCTTGAATACCGGCACATGTTAGCCAAATTTCTCAAATCTAAATAGAGGTGGTCCATTAGTAGCATTTTGAATTATAGAAAGAAGGATCGGACAATGATCTGACCTATACCTTGTTAAATGTGAACAATAGAATTAGAGAAATTGTCCATTGATTCTATTGAAGATAAATCCTACTTCCGTCGAAGTTCAATCTGATGCTTAGCCTAATGTAACTGGCAATCACGGAAGAGCTTCGATCGAGAATTCTTCTTCCAGCGGTCGAACCTCAGTCGAACTCCATCAGCAGTCGAATTCCTCTAGCGGTCGAACCCCTCCCGGACTCCTCTAGCGGCCGAACTCCTTCCGAACTTTTCCTTCAGTCGGATTTCTTCAGGAGCTGAACTCCTTTCGGACTTCTCCTTCAGTCGGATTCCTCCGACGGATTACTTCCAAATTTTAGCTAGCATTCCTTCCAGATGATCCCCTCTAACCGTATTTTTTTTAGAAGTTCGAACTCCTTTGGAATTGATATATATCAAAGTTTTTCACCAACTAATACCTACTTCCTCCGAACTTCGACTATTAAATCTCGACGAACGAGCACATCACGATAGACGACACCTCTCTCTCCGTAGCAAATCCCACGCAGCCTCGAGCGGCCCACTACCGGATGGTTATGGCTGTCGCTATCAATCTGCTACAGGTGACACCCCTCTCTCCATAGTAAATCCCACACGACTCGGAGCGGTCCACTATCGGATGATTATAGCTGTCACTATCAGTCTGCTATAGATGATACCCCTCCCTCCGTAGCAAACCCCACGCAGCCCCGAGCGGCCCACTACCAGACGGTCATGACTATCACTCTTAGTCTGCTACAGGCTCCGTCTATAAAAAGAGATCCTCCAGATACGTTTTCTCTAAGCTCTCTTTTTCTTTCCAAAACTATGCTGAATTCTTTTCTGAGCACTCCATTTTTGTTGGCCAAAAGAGCTGACTTGATCGTTGGAGGGTCCTGCCGGAGCCACCACCATCGATTTTGGATGAAACTTTATTTTACAGATCATCGGTGGTGACCTCTTCTTCCTCTGCTCCAGCTCGATCCGGCGTCAACCAGATTCTACACCAATAGGATTGACGCTAGAAGGAGAATCTTCTATTCTTGAGGTGTCCTTATTTTTAAAGGATTGGTCAATCGATCATGTGGATCTTCTTCTTCAAGATTCATCTCCATCTTCTTCCTCAATCTCAAGAAATATCTTCAAGAAAGGTGACTGCTTGAAGATCTACCGCTTCTGCCGCTAGATCTGAGCCAGATCCATCCGTTCTTGCTCCATCATCGATACTTTAACATCCTCCTCCACCAGCAGTCGTGGTAGATTCGGAGTAATTTAACCTGCTGATGCAGCAGGTTTAGGATCTTACCAAAATGGTACAGGCCATACGGCAACCCTTGGCGGCGGTTCCATCAGAAAACCCACCATCGGGATATCAGAAACCGATCCCAAGAAAGAGCACTTAGGCTAGCATACCCGTCGCTCCTAAAAAAGAAAAATAAAGAGTAGAAGATCCTCATTCAGATTATAATTCTTCTTCGAAAGAGACTTTTTCCATCTACAATTGGAAGCCTTCCAAGATCTACGATCGAGATGACGTCCTCGATCAGAAACTATAAAAGATGGATCGATAGATTAAGAAACTCCACCACATCACCCCAGCTTATCATGACAATGTCTGCACCGATCATTCTTTTTCTCTCCAAATTATGCAAGAGCTCATTTTGCTGAACATCAAGCTCCCCCAATTTGAAAGCTATGATGGAACCTTTGATCCGGTCGATCACCAGGAGGCCTCTCAGACCATGATGCTGCTCCATGGCACATTAGACGCCATCTTATACCGAGCTTTCCTATCTATCTTGAAGGAAGCAGCAAAAAATTGGTACTTGGTATTGAAGTCAAGTACGATCTTCTTCTTTGATCAGATGAGCCATCAGTTTGTGGTTCACTTCGTCAGCAGCTGACATTTGCGTCGAGATTCAAATTTTTTGATGAATATCAAGCAAAAGAAGGAAGAATCTATCCGAACTTATGTCATCCGATTTAATGCTACTGCATCGGAGGTCCGAAACCTGGATCAGTCTGTTGCAATGGCCGTACTCAAGGACGGCCTTTAGAAGAATGATTTGCTATTCTTCCTAAAGAAGAAGTACCCCAGAAACTTTGCTGATCTGCTAGCTCGGATTGAAGGATATGTCCGAGTGAAAGAAGCCTTCAAGTTGAAGGATGAGGTGGTCATAGGAGAGCGGCAGGTGGGCAAGTCTAATAAACCCATAGCTGATGGAGGATCGAATGAAGTTCGACCGCGCTCACAGACTCCTTCCGAGCACAAGCGAGTTTGAACTCCTCGAGCTAGTCGTCAAAGAAGCCCTGACAGAAGGGCACGAAGAAATTCTTTCCCAGGAGGTTTCACAACTACGCCCTCTCAATGCTCCAAAAATGCAAGTATTGATGGAGATCAATGAGCAATTGCCGAGGTCTGAAAGGATGCACTCTCATCTTGCTCCAAGACGAGATTGAGGAGCTCATCAAGAGAGGCTGGCTAGGTCAATTTCTCAAATGCTGACATGAAGTAAAAGAAGATCGGCCAAGGGCGCTGTCGCAGCCAGAACCATCAATAAGGAAGGAGCAATAAGAAGATCGACCGCCTCTCAGCATCATCAACATTATCTCTGGGGGACTTAGTGTTTTGGTGAGCCACCATTTCTCAGCCTCAAAGCTAGGAAAAGCTTACCCCAAATTAGAAAGGCCTGTATGAAATAGAGGAGGTCGTCCGGTCCAAAACTTATCGTCTGAAGGAGCTCGAAGGAACAACGCTTCCATAACCTTGAAATTTAGAAAATCTGAGAATGCACTGCCAATAATTTTTCTTTAATAAAACTTCTTCATTTCAATATTATTGTTTCTTGGTGCAAAAACTATGTGATGATAAGAAAGAAGCAATCAATAGTGGCCATGTTAGGAACAGAAGGAGAACTTCATCCTAACATGAGCAAGTCGAAGGCCTCATTCATTTTAGACGAGATGAGAAAAGAGGCCTTAACAACGGCCCTTATACGCCTCTACAGTCCGTTAGGAACAGAAGGAGAATCTCGTCCTAATATGAGCAAAGTCGAAGACCTCATTCATTTTAGATGAGATGAGGAGAGAGGCCCTGACAACGACCCTTATGCGCCCCTATAGCTCGTTAGGAATAGGAGGAGAACCCTATCCTAATGTGAGCAAAGTCAAAGGCCTCATTTATTTTAGACGAGATGAAAAGAGAGGTCCTGATAACGGCCCTTATATGCCCCTATAGTCCATTAGGAATAGGAGGAGAACCTCGTCCTAATGTGATCAAAATCGAAGATCTCATTCATTTTAGACGAGATGAAGGAAGAGGCCCTGATAATGGCCCTTATATCCCCTACAGCCTATTAGGAATAGGAGAAGAACCTCATCCTAATGTGAGTAAAGTCGAAGGCCTCATTCATTTTAGACGAGATGAGGGGAGAGACTTTGACAACGATCCTAATGTGCCTCTACAATCTGTTAAGAACAGAAGGAGAACCTCATTCTAATGTGAGCAAAGTTGAAGATCTCATTCATTTTAGACGAGATGAGGAAAGAGGCCCTGACAATGGCCCTTATGTGCCTCTATAGCCCGTTAGGAACAAGAGCAGAACCTCGTCCTAGCATGAGCAAAGTCGAAGGCTCTATTCATTTTAGACGAGGTGAGAAGAGAGGCTCCGATAATGACCCTAATTTGCTCCTATAGCCTATTAGGAACAAGAGGAGAACCTCGACCTAACATGAGCAATAATCGAAACCTCGTAGACCAAAGACGTGGAGAAGAAAGAAGCTCGATGGAGAATTCTTATACATATTTTTTCATGACAACCTGACTACGTCAAATACGAAAGGTAAAACTTTATTCTACTCTGCAAGAGAGGTCCTAGCCCAACGTCCACAATGAGCTCGATGTCCGCAACAAGTAGCAAGTGCAGAAACTCGGGACCGAAATTCTCCTCTGAGCTTCAACGTCACGTCAACAGGAGATAAGATCTCCTTCAACCTCGACTGAAGATAAGATCTTCCTCAAGCTTCAACGTCAACGTCAATAGAAGATAAGATCTTCTTCAATTTCGGTTGGAGATAAGATCTCCCCCGAGCTTCAACGTCAATCTCAACAAGAGATGAGATTTTCTTCAATCTCGACTGAAAATAAGATCTCCCCCGAGCTTCAACGTTAACCTCAATAGGAGATAAGATCTTCTTCAACCTCAGCTGGAGATAAGATCTCTCCCGAGCTTCAATGTCAACCTTGGCTGGAGATAAGATCTCCCCAGAGCTTCAACATCAACCTCAATAGGAGATGAGATCTCCTTCAACCTCGACTGAAGATAAGATATTTTTTTCGAGCTTCTAGGAGCTTCAACATCAACAAAAGATCTTCTTCAACCTCGGTTGGAGATAAGATCTCTCCTGAGCTTCGACGTCAACGTTAATAGGAGATAAGATCTTCTTCAAGCTCAATTGGAGATAAGATCTTCTCTGAGTTTTCAGGAGCTACAACGTCAATAGAAAATCTTCTTCAACCTTGACTGAAGATAAGATCTCTTCCAAGCTTCAACGTCAACATCAACAGGAGATAAGATCTCCTTCAACCTCGACTGGAGATAAGATCTTCTCCGAGCTTCAACGTCAACGTCAACAGAAGATAAGATCTTCTTCAATCTCGACTGGAGATAAGATCTCCTCCAACCTTTCAAGAGTTACGTCAATAGGAGATAAGATCTCCTTCAACCTCGGCTGGAGATGAGATCTCCCTCGAGCTTCAACTTCAACGTCAATAGGAGATAAGATCTTCTTCAACCTCGACTGAAAATAAGATCTTCTCTGAGCATCAACGTCAACGTCAATAGAAGATAAGATCTCCTTCAACCTCGACTGGAGATAAGATCTCCCCCGAGCTTTCAGAAGCTTCAACCTCAATAGAAGATAAGATCTTCTTCAATCTCGATAGGAGATAAGATCTTTCCTGAGCTTCAACCTCAAGGATGCAGAGCCCGAAAAAAAACTTCAACAGTTATCTTTTTTGTACTTTCTTCCTTCGAATTTCGAACTCAGAAGTGGAGAGACTATTATTGGGGATAAACCTTACTCCCGTCGAAGTCCAGTCTGATGCTTAGCCTAATATAACTAGCAATCATAGAAGAGCTTCGATCGAAAATTTTTTCTCAAGTGGTCGAACCCCTTTCGGACTCCTGCAGTGGTCGAACCCCTTCCGGACTCCTCCAATGGTCAACTCCTTTCGGACCCTCCAGCGGTCGAACTTCTTTTGGACTTCTCCTTCAGTCGGATTCTTCCAGGAGTCGAACTCCTTTCAAACTTCTTCTTCAGTCGGATTCCTCCAAGGGCCGAACTTCTTCCGAACTTCTCCTTCAGTCAGATTTCTTCAGTAGATTACTTCCAAATTTTAGCTAACATTCCTTCCGGATGATTTTCTCTAATCATATTTTCTTTAGAAGTCTGAACTCCTCTGAAATTGGTATATGTCAAAGTTCTTCACCAACCAACGTCTGCTTCCTTCGGACTTCGACTATTAAATCTTGACGAATGGGCACATCACGACAGACGATATCTCTCTCTTCGTAGCAAACTTCATGCAGTTTTGAGTGGCCCACTATCGGATGGTTATGGCTGTCACTATTAGTTTGCTACAGATGACACCTCTCTCTCCATAGCAAATTTCATACGGTCTCGAGCGATCCCCTACCAAACGATTATGGCTGTCACTATCAGTATGCTACAAGCGACACTCCTCCCTCCATAGCAAATCCCATGCGACTCCGAGCGGCTCACTACCAGATGGTCATGGCTATTACTATCAGTCTGCTATAGATTTTGTTTATAAAAAAGGATCATTCAGATACATTTTCTCTAAGCTCTCTTCTTCTTCCCAAAATTCCGCCGAATTTTTTTCTAAGCACTCCATTTCTATTGATCAGAAGAGCAGACTTGATCGTCGGAGAATCCTGTCGGAGCCACCATTACTGATTTCGGATGAAATTTTATTTTGCAGTTCACCGATAGCGACCTCTTTTTTCTCTGCTCTAGCTCGATCCGACGTCAATCAGACTCTACACCAACAGATTCATTTATCATTGGTGAAAGCTATGATAACCTGAAAAAAAAAATTAATGGAGGAGACGCCCATGGGGAGTCTTTTTTCTTGCAAAAACTCAGAGAAGAAGTCGAATTTGGGAAGGATTTGGCCTCTCCTCCATCCTATTTAAAGGAATGAACCTTTTTCTCTTCAAAGTGACAAGTACCTGCTCTCTTTCCCCCTTCTTCCTCTCTCTTTCTCCTAATTTTCGTCGAATCCCTTGCATTAAGCCTATCGGAAATCAAGACTAGAGAGGCCACCGGAACCAAGGTAAGGTCCCGATCCTTCCTTCCTCTCTTGCTTTCCTTTCTTCCCATATCCTTGCGCATGATCACCGACCGTTGAGCTTGCCAAAAAATCATAAAATTGAAATCCTCTATTTTTGGATATTTTTCCATAATTCCTATCATTTGGCCCTCACCACCAGTCGTCCATTGGTGCTTGCTATTAGCCACTTGCTGTTGGACCTTTGGCATGCTGTTGCACCTTGCCAGAGCACGAGCCACCAGCCCCCGCCCTCCCTTGTTCGGCCAAGAGAGAAAAAAAAGAAAAGAAAAGAAACAAAGAAACAAGAAGAAGAAAAAAGAAAGAAATAAAGAAAGAAAAGGAAAAGAAAAGAAAAGAAAAAAAGAGAGAAAAAATATTTTCTCTCTCCTCTATCTCCTTCTCTCTAGGATTTTTCTACTTTCTCTATTTCTATCTCTAATCGCACCATGGATCTCATGATAAATCTAAGATGAAAATAAGATGATCGGATATTGCTCTGATATCCATGTAATCGATTGAATTTCAGTCTGATTCTTTTTATAAATTCATAATATCTGATCATAGTTAATCCATATTGAGTTATTGATCCTGATATGATCTTTGATGATCCTAATCATGATTGTCTCTTTTATCAGATATAAAGATTCTCTCTATTTTTTTTCTCTAGGAATTGCAGTATTAAGTCATGTCTTCCTCTTTTAAGAATCCATATTAACTCCAACAAGATGATCTTAAATTGATTTGGTGCTCAGATAGCCAATAGGATTGATTATCTGATCAATCATCTTTTTTATTATTATTTAATTTTATTAAATTTAATGAATGAAAATTGATTATGAATTAATATTTAAAATAAGATTATTTGATTCTTCCAACGAAGCCTAAAGATTTAAGACGATTGAGGTAAGTGGATCTTACACTTCTTATTTATTTTTAAATTATCATTTTTTCATACAAATAAATTATTATTGATGAAATCATATTTTTTTTATAAAATAAAGATCAGTATATGGGATATAAAAAAGTATATTTTATTATGACCATTAATTTTGTGAGTATATTTTAAGAAAATGACATATTTTATGATGCATAAATTTTATTATTTTTTCATCTATGTATATATATGTTTTAAGAAAAAGAAATAAAGATATCAAAGGCTCTCAGTTAACTATGATTGAATTTCTATGGGAAGGTTGACATTCGAAGCTAGCATCCATAAGAACATAGACCTTACCAGTGGATATAAAGTTGGCATATGAAATAAGAATTTTATCGATTAAGAATATTGGTGTATAAAATGACTATAGCACGAATATCTATGAGCAATATTTTGAAACATGACGTAAATACTTGAAAAGAATGATTTATGAATCATGTTTATGAAATTTTATGATTTATATATGCATGATTACTTTTATGACTTACTTTATTACATGATTTATGAAATATTTTATTTTTATAATATCTATTATTTTCTAAATATTGTATTATTATGAAAAAATTTATGCTTGATCCACTAAAAAAACATATATTTTACTTACTGAGTTAGTATAGCTTTTTTTTTTTTTTACAAAAGTTTAAGATTAGGATCGATGAAGAATTCAGGCTTAGAGATTTGCATAATAAGTTTGAAAATTTTATAGCTGAACTTAGTTTATTGGATGATTATAAACTTATAGTTGTCTATTTATGATTTTGAGACATAGGCTTGATTTTGATTATGAATTTAGATGCTTTGAATTAATTTTGATTTATTTATTTGAAGCATAATGGAATTGAATCTTTTATTATATTTTATTTATGATAGATTTTGGTTGATTATAATTGATTGGTTTTGTGTTATCGAGAGCCATACTCCTCGGTAGCATGGTCGTATTGTCTTGGATTTGGGGCATGATAAAAGTCCTATACAATCTCTCCTAAACCCATGCACAACCTTGACGTTTGTTACAGTACCATGTATATTTTAGCTATTGAAATCTTAGATCTAGTAAACTAGATTGACGTAAAATGAATTGAAAGTCTCTAACTTCTCTATCTAATTTGAAAGATTTTCCTCCAGCTTTGTCTTCTGCCACCAACACCCAATTAAAATCCCTAATACATACAATAGGCAGGCTTAAAGATATTGCTGAATCTAGCTGCTCCCACAAGCATCTACACTCGCATATACATGTACTTGCATAGACAATAGCTAACAACTAAGTAGAACTAGCCATGGGAGTAAAGAGCCTAAAAGCAACTTGCCAATCATAGTGCATAAATGTAATAGTACTCTCCTCCTTCAACCAAGCTACTCCAATACCTCCAAACAAACCCTATGAAGGAATCATATAAACATCCCATTTTGGCCCCAATATCCTTCTAATATGAACCATGACATCTGTAGACAACTTGGTTTCTAAGAAGTACAAAATTGACGGACCATACAGACATAAAAGGATTTTTTGTAAAATTAACAAAGGAAGGTTTAGCTGCTCCCTCATAATTCCATACAAGGATTTTCATGGCACTGGAAGAGATGATTGATCCAACCCATCCTACTAATAGCTAGACTTCCAGTAGATGGATTAGGTTTGATACAGTCTTTCGAATCCTGTAGAGGATCCAAAAAAGTACTTTGATAACTAGCATCAGAATCAAGCTTAGATCTTAACTAAATAATATAATTAAGATGAGGATTAGAGCCAATACTTGGTTGAATGTGATGATGCCCCTATTCTACCTCCACTGATTGATTAACATCCATAGGTCCCTATAGTTGTGCAACGAGTTTCAAACACTCTTTTAAGCATGACCCATTGCAACCTTTTGCATAAGTTAAGCAATTGCAATAGCAGAGATATGAGAAGTGTCCGGAGCTATCCCTTGCTACTCCATAATGATCATCTTTTGCTATGGAGGAGAGTCCGAGCTAGCTGGAGAAGCACTCTTTTGCGACTTGTAGGAGATCTCTTACATTTTTTCTTTATTGATGGTATGTGTTTGTTCACCAATTGATGCCACAAGTATTTTTATGTTTTGTCTCTCTAAGCTTGAGTAATCACCCGAATCAACTACTAAGAACCTGAAGCGAGATCTTGAGGCATACACTGTAGAGTCTACTAAGCTCTATCCTCATGAAGGAGATATTTTCTTTGTGGTTTTTTTTAGCAATGTCCAGTCAGCCTACTATTGATCTTAAGCCTAGGTGGATTAAAGAGGAAATCTATGTTCTGGCTAGCCACTTGGGATCTGAACCCTTTCCACTTGAATCCATGGACTATAGATTAGCTTTGCCTCTATCATAGCCACTTTAGCACAAACATACAAAGGAGTTGGAGCAACTAGTCTATCGCATAAATAACACAACTTCAATAATTCCTCATAGGTAAAATGTTGCCACATGATAGTATCATCTAACCAAACCTTAGCCCCTGGGCATAGAGGTTTGGTGATGTCAACAATCATTGAAATCCTAGCAAAGCCCATTCGAGCCAAAGTAGCCATCCAATCATTAACAAAGAGTGGCCATAGAAACTAGCTTTAGAATTTTATCAATCTCCCATAATTCTAGAAGAAGATCAGGGAGATGGATCTAGATGTGGGCAAAGCAAATAGAGTCCTTCCCATGCCATAAATTAGGTCTCCAGCTCTCAAGTACTAAGATCTATCCACAAAGGACCAAGATCTCTTGTTAAGGATCTTATTCTTCATAGTTTCAAAAGGAAACTCAAACAACAACAACCCTTCAGAGAGAGAGTAGGGAAACTTAAAAATGGCCTTCCATGTTCCATCTTGCTCTCATCTCTTTAGACACAAACTCTAGTTGAAGACCTCGGCCCAATAATTTATCTATTAACACATTCTTCCACCTTTTAGGTTGATTGTTGAAGCTCCACTATCGAGAATTCCACCACTTGATTAAATCTTGCCTCCAGTGCTTCAATCTCAGCTTCAGTAGCTTTGGAAGACTTCCATTTAAATCGACGAGCCTGCGTAACTCGAGACAAGATGTTTGTGGTGCTAAAATCCTTCAGCCATCTTGCTGCAAAGAGCCCTTGGTGGTGAAGAAGACACCTTCTTGGATCCTAGATTTGGCCTTTGATAGAATTCCGGGGAAGAAGCCCTCATTGATGGAGGCCGATCTTGATCAAAATCAACCAAATTTTCATGTTGTGATGAACTCCTCGGAGGTGATGAAGATGCCTCTTTGGACTCCAAAGTTGACCTCTAGGAAACCTCTAGTGAAGAAACCACTGTTAGAGAAGGCTGATCGAGGTCGAAATCGGCTGATTTTTATTCTAGGGATGGTTCTACAGAAACCCTCACCTTCCCTTTCTCAACCATTGCAATGACCAGATTGTTAAAGAAAGTCTTTAACAACCCTCCCCACCTCCCCTGTCTCTTTTCTTTTTTAAATAAAAAGTTTGACAAACAAGCTTCAAATCAAAGAAATGGATTGATATAGGCCCACCATGAAGAGGGTTCTATGTTAGTTTGAGACAGCAGGAGTATGGACTTTTCATGTAATAGATTATATGTGCATTTAATTTGATTATTATTATTAACTTGCTAAGCTAGGATAGGGATAATTTGATAGTGATTTGATGCCATGTTCATAGCCAATAATTTATCCTAGTTAATATTTTTTTCTTAAAATATTTTCTTGTTTGGAGTTGTCTTGATGAGAATGTATTGTGTCCTTTCTTTTTTGAGAGTGTGTTTGGATTTGGTATTGTTTTGGAGGCTAAAATCTTTTCTTTTAGGAACATATTTATAAATTAGTATATATAACATGTTGTACTCGCTACTATGATAGGAAATACATTTTGAGGAATATGGTGCATCATATTTTTTAGAAAATACATTATCGGAGGAGCACCTTTTGATTTGCATGGATAATTATAAAGGTCTGTTTGTCTTAAAATTTAATGCTACGATTAGGGTTGCAGATGGATCGATCAATTCATGGTTTTATCTGATTAGACTATGCTAAATTGGTTTGCTTTTGAAGATCCATATAAATGGATTGGTTTAGGATCAAATTTTGGTTCTGATACGAAAACTACCTTCGGTTTGGATATCTTTTTCTTCTTAGATGTAGATCTTTTCATGGACTAGGTGATCTACTCGATTCACTCCATTCCAAAACTTTTTGGATAGGTTTGGGCCTAGATTTTAAGCCTGACAAGCTTGGTCAAATCTAAAATATCAGTTCATTTGTTAAACAAGCCCGACCCGAGCCTAGCCCAAGCTTGGTCCTTCATCCTTCTCCAACTCCTCTATCTTTCTCTTTGCTCTTCCTCCCTCCTAATCTTGTCTCTTCTCTCTCCCCTATTTCCTTCTACATTCCATATTCATTTTGATAAAATATTAAGAAAGTTTGAGACCTAGCCCAAAGTCTAAAGTCTGAGTAAGTATCGAATTCAAGCCTCGAAAATAAGCCCAAAGGCTGCACTAGGCTGAGCCCAAGCCAGACTAATTTTGTTATATCTTGGACTAAGCCCGATCCGAACCAAGCCCAACTCGCCTAATGAGCAGGGCTATTTAAATATCTTTTCCTACTTATCAAATAAATTCATACGTAAATTAATCTCTTTCTATTTATCTCAACAAACCCATCTACTCTCATGAGATTATTTCATTTATTGGGTTTTTCTTTATAGTATTTGCAGTTATACTGGTATTTAGTTTATACTTTGAGAATGTAGATATTCTAGAATCACATTTAAAAAACAAAATTCTTGAAAAAAGTTCATATTTAAATCGGCATTCTTCTAGTTTTATTAAAAAACTTTAGTGGTTCTATTTGATGATCAAATGTTATATTTTTAGTTATAAAAAGGATAGCTAAGTGCTTAAATTATAGGACTAATCCAACTTGATCTCAACTTGAGCTCAAATATTAGGCTGGGTTTTGGTCATTCTTGAGCTTGGCTAACTTGTTGGGTTTAAAATATTTCATGAGCATGACATGACCCAATTAGCCAATGGGTTGGGTTTAAGTCCAAAATCAAGATAAATGAAACCATATTGAAGCAAGCATATTCTCAGCCAACTTAACCCATTTGCAGTCCTAGTTATTATTAGTAAATGGTATTGCATAAATGAAGAAATGATGAAAATATACATGTTCCTATGTCAATGTTTTCACTTGAGCAATGCCAAAACACTAAAGAAATTTAAAACATACCTTCGCTAGCCAATGCCAAAACACTAAAAAAATTTAAAACATACCTTTGTTAGCCAATTGGATTTGTGGAAGTCAACATGATGGATTTGGTGTGGTTAGTGAAAAAGCTGAAACCAAATTCAAAATTCATCACCGCTCCCCAAAACCAAAATCAAAACTAAATAATTTTAAAAATAAAAAGTTCATAACCACCACCTAAAAAATTATAAAATCAAAACCAAAAAGTCAAAAATCATTTTAAATTTTTTTATTTATTTTAAAATTTTCATACATAAATAATCAAATTAAAGACGTCATTCATGCTTTTCATAATATAACTCATACCGACTCAACTAATAAATATATCATAGAATAAATTTAATAATTCAAAAATAATAATACAATCATCTAACAAATACAATAATTTAAGTTAAAAATAAATTCAATTATATCAAAAAAAAATAATGATAAATTTCTTAATTTAAAAGAATTTTGGTGAACATCGAATCCTCTATTATGCCTTCACCAATCCACAAATCTATTATGCATAAGAGAAGAAAAAATACAAAAAAAATAAGATCAATTAATAAGATAATTTATAATATAATTTATAATTATTTATTCAAATTCTAAACTTTTATTAATACTAAGAAAGATTCTATTGATTGCCTTATCAACATAAAGTCATCTTTACTACTATCTTATGGGGTTCCTAATTTGGATTTACGCTAAATACAAAAGGTATTAAGTGTATTAATTATCGAATATGTTTGGTTTCAGATTTGGTATTTAGCTCAAATTCATCAAAATCGAAACCGAAGCCAAAACCAAAACTGAATGGTTGTTAATTTTTAAAATCATTATGGAAACCATCTGAATGAATAAAATATTTACATATCTATTTCGGTTCACATCCCTGGTTGGATTGCTACTTGAGGATGGTGGCTTCCGCTTTTTGCAAGAAAAGGGAGGAGTTACCGGGGGTAGGCTGGATGTTCACCATCGTTAAGTATAATACTCACCATCTAATTTCAAAGGGCTGTCAAGAGAGTTCTTTTTTATTAGAAAGAAGACCCGCATGCATTGTAAGCATCTAGATCAAAATTTTTTAGGGTGCATAACACAAAAACTAAAACCAAATTCTCTTACTGCTAGCCGGAACGGTTTATTGCTCAAATCACCTAAATCTAATTAGTAACATAGGGTAGTGCAAATGCTTCACATATCATAGCACTATAGAGACATCCTCACTCGTTTATTAATTGAGCTCCATGTTTGCGTTCCATAACACCTGCCATGCATACGAGAGGATTAGCCGTGAAAACGAAACTAAAGGTTTCTACATGTTTGGTGTTGCTAAAAAAAGTATTTTCATAATTTTAAGTAGAAAGCACTTTTTGAACAAATAATTATTTAACAATAATATCTTAGAAAGTATTCTTAATCACAAGAAGCTAAAAAGTTTTAGTTTCTAATTTTCATAAAAAGAAGAAGCAACCGTAAACATGTAATATTAGGATTCGGGTTGCATCTAAGGATATAATTAAGCTGAGCCGAATCGAGTAATCGAAAGTTTTAACTTGACTCGATTCAAAATACTCGAGTTCGATTGAATCTTAATATTTCAAACTCGAGCTCGAGCTCGGTTCGATGAAAAATAGATCAAACTCGAGATTGACTCGGCTTAATTTGAATATGAACCAAGCTATACTCGAACTTAAGTTCGAGATTGAAGTCAAGCCTTATCTTGCTAATACATATATACATACATACATACATAATACATACATACATACATATATATATATATATATATAATATCATTTAAAATATATATAAATTCAAGTAAGTTCGTGGATTTTTGAGCTGAGTATCTTGCTACTCGAGCTCGACTCGAAAAGCTATTCGAGATATTTAGTTCGATAATAATCGAATCGAATCAAGTTTGAACTCGAATCGAGCTCAAGTAACTTACAAGCAACTCGATTCGTTTGCACCCCTAATTGTATCTTCCATGAGAAAGGATGGTCATTCTCTTTTTATAATACTGGATCGTGCATTATATAGATGTCAAAGCACTCCAATCTCCATCTTTCATCCATCTGTATAGCATGATTCAATAGTTGGCTTCACCAATGAAGGGGAATCATTCTTTCCGCCAAAGATCCAACCCGAACCCCCAGCATAGACCCTCTTATTAGACATGCAGAAGTGCAATATAGAGGCAAATCTCTGGTGCTCGTCTTCTTCCCCTTGCTCGCTTATCTTCCTCCTGTACCCACCGTCTCCTCCCTCCCTTTCTCAAGGCTGGAAGCTGCAATCGGCTTATAAACTTAATTACTATGCAATTGAATTCCCCTTATAAATTTCTTAGTTTTGCCTATACAAATGGAAAGCATTACGAAGGCTTGCAGGCTTTTCCTTGGAGTTAGGTGGCTAGAAGCGAGAAGGTCGCAGCGGATCTCACGTTGGACTACTATGCTTACCAATTCTTAGCGTTTATCCCACGTTGTACCCATGGGATGCGCAAGATGTGTAGGATGTGATGTAATTGGGGCGCTTTCACCTGATTGAAAGCAGTTTGGACTACTTTCGCATATGAACAGTGTTAATTAGTCCCTGTTCCTTTTTTTTATTTGTTATTTGTTGACCATTCAATTATCAATAAGAAAGGTAAATGACTCACCAAAACAACAAAAGACTAGCTGCAAAGGTGCAAGGAAACATGCTTGCAAGTTTCTTGGTCAAAATTTGTCAATATTGTCTTGATATTATATCCATACATTTGATATGGGACTGATTCGATATACATTTTATGTACCATTTATCTATTCTTACCGTTACTGATCAATATGATAAATATTGATCTTGATGTTGACATATTATATATATAATATTTGAATTTAATTCTTATCTTATTTAGATTAAAAGATTTAGAAGTATTATCTTGTTTAGCTCATTATAATCTTGAAAACTTGGATTTGCCAATAAAGTAAAATGTGGGCATATGATGGTTCCTTTACTTTTTTTTTTTTTTTGATATATAGAGTGACTCATCTCTACTATATTTATCTAGATCAAATTTTCTAGAAATAAACAATCGATTTGTGTTCTTAATTTTCTTACATGGGTATTGATAGGAATCGATTAAAATTTTAGCATGGACTGATGAACGCATATTCTTGGTTAATTTAACTCGGTGGAGAGATAATGGATTCTTTTCTTGGTTTTTAAAGAAAAGATAAGCCAATTCTTTTCATTACGTAAATAAGATTGGTTGGATCGGTCAACTTTTTGATAGATTATATATTCAGGTATGCAGCTTTCCTGGCTTTGCACCTTGATAATTTGGTTAATTAATTAATTAATTTTTTAAAATGTACTGCATCAGCCCACAAGAATTCCTAATTGCTACGCAGAGTCTCAATCGGTCGGTGGGGAAGTTTCCGCGAACTAACGTTATTTTTGACCCGGCTAATGTAAAATATCACGTTCATACGACTTTGGCACAACGGTGCAATTGCACGTCCCTTTCGACGCACCAAACTGGTGTGGAAAAAAAAAAAAAAAAAACAGGTGTAGAAAGGAAACAAGAAAGTACATGAACTGGTGAAGGAAACCGGGATGAAGAAACCCACGCGCTCCCACCGCAACAAAAGAACAAATAGTGATAAAGTTTTGGGAAAGTAGAAGCTAAGTTCCCAAAGCTCTCACCAAGCCAACTTCCCAAAACTCTCACCTTAGGCCCTCATCATGCATTGGTTCCGGTCTGTTTCCAAAATCCTAGGAAATTTTGCCACTAACCCTTCCTCCCAACTTATTTCGGATCCAATCTCCTTCCCCACCGCCCCACGCACCCCCCTCTTCTCTCTCCTCTGCTCTCCCCTGTTCTCAAGTTCTCTAATTTTTTCCTCTTCCCCGACGCTTCTCAGCAACTTCAAGGATATATAGAAGCCGTGGGACATCGCTTTGTCAGCATCGACATGGAAGCTTCTGCCAAGATTCCATCTTGCATCCTTTCCACACGCTTTGGTCATCTTTGTTGAAGCCCTTTTAAAAAAGGAGGAAGAGGGCTTCCGCAGGAGCTCGAGGAGGTGGAAGTGTGGAAGAAAGATTGGATTTTGCGAAGGGAGAGTGGAAATGGAGACCTATCTGAAGCACAACTTTAGTGGGGTTAAGTCCAAGAACTCGTCGGCCGAGGCGCTCGAGCGATGGCGGAAGGTCTGCGGCGTTGTCAAGAATCCCAAGCGCCGGTTCCGCTTCACCGCCAACCTGTCCAAGCGCAACGAGGCGGCCGCCATGAAGAGAACCAACAAGGTTTGAATCCCGCCTCTCCCCTGTGCTGCTATGATTTATCTGGTCCTGGATTTGGTGGTGGGTTGGTGAATTTGCCATGAGATCTTTATATGTGGTTGGGTCTTAGATATTGGTTTGGGATTCGATGCCATTTATACGTCAATTGTTACATGAATGCATCGACATGATAAATAAAACAAGTTGACAGATTGGAGTTATTTCTTATTTTGGCAGGTTGGGAGTGGTATAAGATGGTGGTTATCATCTTGTCTAGGTTTAGGCACTGATCTGTAGGCTGGTCTAAATTAGCTCTTGGGGCATGATCTTTGATTTTAAGCTATGATTCTGGGATTTATATGAAATATGTTTGTGCCAATTTGTTAGTGATTGGAAATCGAGCTTTGCTATCTAAGCTTTCTGGATTCAAGTTGCAAAGCGATTGGTAATACTAAGAAAGAAACAGCGGTAGGAAATTATGGTAAGTGAAGGAAACTAACAAACAAGCAGATCGAATTAAAGCAACAGGTACATCAAGGCTTTGCCTGGAAAACATGTTAATGCTTGAGATAAAACCATGGGTACATGTTGAATCATGTTACACCAATTTACCACCTTCTCTCAAGCTGATTAGAAATGGCTTGGGGATAATCACCCTTTCTTGTACAAGATGATACCTGAAATTGCCCATACGATGATTGTTTTAGAGGATGCTGAGAGATGACACCAAGAGGGTGTTGGGGAGAGGAGCCCAGTCTGCTTTCAGGTGCAAAATGTGATACAGGAGATATTTGAAAGATTAATACTTCTCCTTTACTTTCTTTTTTTGTTCCTCAGTCATTTTTCCTTGCATTCTTTCCTTCCCTGGTTCTCTATCTCTCCCATCCTAGTATAATTGGATATTCCCAAGGCCTTGTGATCCCATCTCTCTCTCTCTCTCTCTCTCTCTCTGTGTGTGTGTGTGTGTGTCACTGAAAACCTGAACTCATGCACAAGTGAATGCTTTGATTTCATGATTAAATATTGTTCAAACCAAGTTAAAGATCATGCCTTCACAAAATCTTTCTGTAAGCTTAGACAACACATTTTTACAATTTGCTAATTTGTACTGCCAAGACACATCTTCCCTGCGAAAGTAGATGAAATGCTGAGGCAAATGTTTCATACTCAATATCTTCAGTCATACCTGTATGTGCATTACCCGTTCGATGCACAAGGACAGATAGAAAGCCCTCTTAGATATTATAGCCTATTTGTTGTTGAATGTTCCTTATCAACTTGATGACAAATGTTCTAATATAACAAAAACACATGCTACTCCAATCTTGTCACCACCATCGCTTATGAGCTCAGGCCACCTTTCATTTTACTGGAATTAGTTTATTTGAAACTGACTTGGCATTGAGTTTCCAGTGGTCCAAAGGCTTGCATCCTCAGCTTATTCATTTGTTACAGGTTGATGAAATGAATAGCACCTTTCTTAGGGTAGCGTTATGGGCTTTCATCCCCCCTCTCTTCTTTTTTCATTAAGAAAAGAAAGAATAAAAATTACTTTCAATGATAAACAAGATGATATCTGATGGATTTGGCATGATTCATATTGAACAATTCAAGGTTTAAGTGCATCGGAAATGTGTCTTTCTTGTGACAACCTTTTGCCCCTGGTCACACCGGAGTTCATTTTGTTTAAAATTTATTATGTTGGTCATGAATCCTTCAGGACAATGGATTTACTTAACACATGTTGCCTTTCTTTTGTTAGTATCTTTTCTTACAAGCAACATATCAGCAATATAAAATTAGTGACTAGTGAAATCTATCCAGCAATTTTGCTAATCTATATAATGATTGACAAGGTTCCCTTTATCAACAACCTGGAGTCAAAATTATTTGACCATTTCTTAGTAGCTGTAGCTTTGTGCAGACTCTTCCTTAGCATGCATAGTATATGCTGTCGCTTGACTTTCAAATAATTTGGACGCCTTTGATTTGAAATATTTTGGATTATTCGCCATCTATTTCCGTCCAAACTGCCCATAATTGCTTAATTTTGCTCATTTAGGCTTTCATCAAGTTTGATGTTACTCAACTGGTTGACATTTTCGTTTTAGGTCAAGTTAAATTCCTTCATTGTTACTTGGTAGCATGCTCTTTTTTCATTCAACAATTTAAATTACCTATACTTAGCATTCGACCATCTAGGTAGGTCATATTTGTGATTCCCATGTTAGCATCCATCTCCCTCTTCGATTTTTGTTGGATAATATTTTTCATGTTCTGGCCTACTTGGGACTTTCTAGTTCAGCTGTTTTTGTGAGTTGATTATTTAAGAGGAAAGTATGTATGAGAAGCTTGTATTGTCTCTAAGATCTCTTTGACTGATCTATAAGTGAGACTTCATCAAATAGCTCCTCAAGCTGCAAAATTATTCAATGTTGGGTTCACCATCATCATGTACTGCATTCCTTCCTCCTGCACTCCTTGCAAATCATTTTATGCACCTCTGGTGAAGGTCCTAAAGCGGCAGTTGATAGTTCACCAAGAGGTTTTCTTTGGACCTCTTTGAGTCTTCTAAATTTTTCTCATCAAGAGAGAACAATTCCTCTCTTAATAATATATCGTACATAGATTTCTTATCAACATACCTTAGATAAATGCATGATTTTTCTTTCTCATGCATCATATGTGCTGTAATTCACATAAAAGCAACAATTATTTTCTTTTTATCATGAGAGTATGATCAGGATGTGTAGTACAATTGGAAGGTTAATTTGTCATATTACTATCAATTGTTTGAAGGCTAATTAGCTTCCTAACATGAAAGCTGAACTGGAAAAGGCTTCAATATTCCTTTTATGCATTCATTTGATCCTGTGAATGAAAAAAGGACCAACTTACATACCCGGCTGATAAAGAAGTTTTATCATTGGAATAAAGGTGTAAGAAGAAACCAGTGCATTGTTATTTTATTAATGTTGGTTACTAAAATACTGCTTCTATTATGGTTGATTTTAGGACCAGTTTTAGAGTTTTTACATAAAATATGTAAAACTAAAAATTAGTCACAAGTATTTTAATTTTACTTTTAATGGTTTGGCTTCATAGCTGAAAGTGGACTCCTTCAAATGCTAAGTGATGATTCTTTGGTTGTAGTGACTCCATCATCATCCATAGATACTTACAATTTTCTGGTTACATTTCTGTATGTTATCTATTCTTTTTCCTTTTTTTTCTTTGCAGTATTTATGAAACTCTCAATCGCTTTAAAGCATCCTCTTGTTTTAACATTTTACCTTGTTTTTCACCATTTGAAGTCCTGATATCAATATATTCGATTAGTTTTTCCCAGAAGTCAAGAAACCTGATTTCAGCTTTAGAAATCTGTAAAACTCTAACCCTAATGAATCTTCTGTCTTTATTTAAAATTCTAGCTTAATAAGCTCTAATCAGCGGAGGATATGCCTGACTCCTGCATTATTCACTGACAATATCAAGGAATCTGTCTTGAGCACTATTGTGATGTTGTTTTTCCAGTAAAACACTAGCACACTTGTTATTATATGAATTAGAGGTTTTCTTCCATTTGGCAGAGACTGACATATAAATATGGTGTTTTTCAGGAGAAGTTGCGGGTTGCTGTTTTGGTTTCAAAGGCTGCACTTCAGTTTATACAGGGTAAAAATGTTATTTCTGCCATTCTGGTCTTCAAGTCGAGGAATGTGGCATACTTATTTAGTTTTATATAAAACTCTGTCTCTAAATTTTGACATTGGCATGTGTTTAGGTGTCCCATTATCTAGCGAATACACTGTACCTGAAGAAGTCAAGGCAGCAGGCTTTCAAATTTGTGCTGATGAATTAGGTTCCATTGTTGAAGGCCATGATGTGAAGAAGTTGAAAATGCATGGCGGTATAGATGGCATTGCAAACAAGCTTTGTACATCAACAACTAACGGACTTGTTGCTGCTGAGGATAGGTTGATACGCAGGCAAGAGATTTATGGAATAAACAAGTTTACTGAAAGTCCAGTTCGGAGCTTCTGGGTATTTGTATGGGAAGCCCTTCAGGACATGACTCTTATTATTCTTGCTGTCTGTGCCTTTGTATCTCTGATTGTTGGCATTGCCACGGAAGGATGGCCAAAAGGTGCACACGATGGCCTTGGCATTGTTGCAAGCATTCTTCTAGTTGTCTTTGTCACTGCGATGAGTGACTACCGGCAATCTTTACAGTTCAAGGATTTGGATAAGGAGAAGAAGAAGATATCCATACAAGTTATGCGGGATGGATTCAGACAGAAGATGTCGATATATGATCTTCTTCCGGGTGACATTGTGCATTTAGCAATTGGAGATCAAGTCCCTGCTGATGGGTTGTTCATCTCTGGATTCTCTGTATTGATTGATGAATCCAGTTTAACAGGAGAGAGTGAACCGGTCATTGTAAATAAAGAAAATCCTTTTCTTTTGTCTGGAACTAAGGTGCAAGATGGATCTTGTATAATGTTGGTGACAGCTGTTGGTATGAGAACTCAATGGGGTAAGCTGATGGCCACACTTAGTGAAGGAGGAGATGATGAAACTCCATTGCAGGTCAAATTGAATGGAGTGGCAACTATCATTGGGAAAATCGGTCTGTTCTTTGCAGTTGTGACATTTGCAGTGCTTGCAGAAGGCCAAATTAGATGCAAAATTCTAGATGGTTCATACTTGAGCTGGTCAGGAGATGATGCATTGGAGTTGTTGGAGTTTTTTGCCATTGCTGTGACAATAGTTGTTGTTGCAGTTCCTGAAGGGCTGCCCTTAGCTGTGACCTTGAGCCTTGCTTTTGCCATGAAGAAGATGATGAATGATAAAGCGCTAGTACGCCATCTTGCTGCTTGTGAGACTATGGGATCAGCAACATCCATCTGCAGTGATAAGACAGGTACATTAACAACCAATCACATGACTGTTGTGAAGGCTTGTATATGTGGAGATATCAAGGAAGTAAGTAACCCTGAGAAGGTGAGTAGTATGGGCTCCCAACTTCCAGATGTTGTAGTGAAAATTCTTCTGCAGTCTATTTTCAATAACACCGGTGGAGAAGTTGTGGTCAACCAAGACGGAAAGCTTGAAATTCTTGGAACACCAACCGAGTCTGCTTTGTTGGAGTTTGCCTTGTCACTTGGTGGAGATTTTCAGGCAGTGCGTCGAGAAACTAAACTTGTAAAATTGGAACCTTTCAATTCCACAAAGAAGAGAATGGGGGTGGTTCTCCAACTTCCAGAAGGAAGACTCCGTGCCCATTCTAAAGGTGCTTCAGAAATTATATTGGCTGCTTGTGATAAGGTTTTAGATCCTGCAGGTAATGCTGTTCCCCTTGATGCAGCAGCAGTCCGTCATCTCAATGATACAATTGAAAGCTTTGCTAATGAAGCTCTTCGTACATTGTGCCTTGCCTATATGGAAATTGAGAATAGTTTCTCAGCTGAGGAACAAATTCCTATTGAAGGATATACTTGTATCGGAATTGTGGGTATTAAAGATCCTGTCCGTCCAGGCGTGAAGGAGTCAGTTGCAATTTGTAGGTCTGCTGGAGTAACTGTGAGAATGGTTACTGGAGATAACATAAACACAGCAAAGGCTATTGCTCGTGAATGTGGTATTCTTACTGATGACGGGGTAGCTATTGAAGGACCAGAGTTCAGAGAGAAGAGTCTAGAGGAAATGAATGATTTAATTCCAAAACTTCAGGTTCCATTTCTTTTATTTTCATCATTATGTGTGTACACTATATACTCGATTGGTTAATTCCTTATCAACTTGCTAATGTTCTAATCTACCAGGTGATGGCTAGATCTTCACCATTAGACAAACATACCTTGGTGAAACACCTGCGCACAATGTTCAATGAAGTTGTTGCTGTGACTGGTGATGGCACAAATGATGCTCCAGCACTTCATGAGGCGGATATTGGACTTGCTATGGGTATTGCAGGAACTGAGGTACTTTTTTTCCTTTTTGTTCTTGTTGCTGTATGTCTTGGATGGAAGCTTCCTTATCTGTCACAGACAGAAAAGTGAAGACATGCCAGTCATTCAGCTATTATTTACATAATTATCTGCTTTGCATGGATTATACCTTCTAAATTATCTGTTAAAGGGATCACTAATGCATCCTTACACTTCTTGCAATTAGTTTAACACCAGTCTTTCTCAAACCATGGCTTGAACTAGGGGGCGTGTTACCATTGATTTTGTGAATATGTTTGTCACAGAGATCTAGTAATGTGTTTGTTTCATGTACAAGTTTGGCTTTCCAATGGTTCAACGTTTTTAGTAATTAGGTTTACTAATCACAATGCACATTTTTTGTTGCAGTAAATTCTACCATCCTTTAGCGTACTTATTTAGGAGGATTCTGCTGAACCTTGACATCAATATGTTTTCAATTGTATTCTTTTATGCAGGTGGCAAAAGAGAGTGCTGATGTAATCATTCTTGATGACAACTTTTCTACTATTGTAACGGTGGCAAAATGGGGACGTTCTGTGTACATAAATATTCAGAAGTTTGTGCAGTTCCAGTTGACTGTTAATATGGTTGCTCTTGTTGTTAATTTCTCTTCAGCCTGCTTAACAGGTATACAATACATATCTTAACATTTATTGAATATTCCCATGCTTTGAGCCATTTCTCATATTCCTTTTCCTCTTGCTATTTTTCATTACAGGAAATGCTCCTTTAACCGCTGTTCAGCTGCTTTGGGTCAACATGATCATGGATACACTTGGAGCTCTGGCTTTAGCCACTGAGCCACCAAATGAAGGCTTAATGAAAAGAGCTCCTGTTGGAAGGAAGGGGAGCTTTATCAGCAATGTGATGTGGAGAAATATACTGGGACAAGCCTTCTATCAGTTTATCATAATATGGTATCTCCAGACAGAAGGGAAAGGGCTATTTCAACTTGAGGGCCCTGATTCTGATCTTACACTGAATACACTTATTTTCAATTCATTTGTCTTTTGTCAGGTAAATCATGACATCTATGCTTTCTTTCAGGAACTTTGTCGCTATTTTCTTTTAAGCCTATTGATTTGGCCAAAATTTATTTTGAATAGTTAGCAAAAGATATGGTCCAGATGCTTAGAACCTTATTTTTGAAATCCAACATAGAGTTTATTTTCTTTTGTCAAAGTTCCATTTAACAGTGTTTAAAAAGACAATTTGACAAATTAGTCACCTTAGACTAGATAATGAATCTTGAAGGTTGTTTGATAAACTTTATTTAATTTTTTTGCCTTAAATAGACACCTCCCTATAATTACATCACTTGAAAACAGTTTAAATGGACATGAGAACTGCTGAGCTGTTGACCTGATTGGAAGATCCTATATGTCCATCATCTTATATGTTCACCCATAATGAAGCTATCTTCATATATTCTTTAGTGCATGTGTTTATTTAGTAAAGGCTGGCAAGTGGTTCTTGATGGATTAAACCAAGACACTCAAATCACACTAATTTCTAGAGCTTCTTATGCAGGTTTTCAATGAGATTAGTTCTAGAGAGATGGAGAAAATAAATGTGTTTCAAGGCATCTTGGAGAACTATGTGTTTGTGGCTGTCATTACCACTACCGTCATCTTCCAATTTGTTATTGTGCAATTCCTTGGAGATTTTGCCAGCACAATCCCACTTACATTCAATCAGTGGATTTTTAGCGTGTTCATCGGTTTTCTTGGCATGCCTATTGCTGCTGCCATCAAAATGATTCCTGTGGGATCCAGGTGAAAGATCAACAATGACAAAAACTGGTGCCTGCGGAGTGTTTGTAAGATTTCAAGGCCTTTTCAGGTGGCCAACTCCATGGGCTTTTTCATCACTGGGGTGGTAGAAACAACTATCAAGCAAGTCGCGCAGAAAGGCCATGAAAACAGGAAAATAATCTGCTCATATTTTTAAGTTTGTCTTAACAATCTGTATGAAACTTATTCTGTGCTGGACGTAGGCCTAGAAATCTGGCAGCCTTGGATTTTTAAGGCAGCTGTTTGTGAAAGAAGGGTCAAATTTCCCTATAACCCATTCTTTTCTATTGTTAAGTGATGAATTTTGAACTCGTAGAAAGGCTTGGTAACAGTTATCCTGTTACCCTCCATATGTTTTCTTGATTTGCTCTGTATCTGCTTGGAAAGGAATGAAAGATGGACTCCTGTTAACTGACCTATGAATCATTATTATTGTTTGTTTCTTTCATTTCTGTGTTTTTCTTTCTATAATAATTTACTTGTCCTCACACTACTTAAATTTTGATGCCTATATATGTCCTCACACCTCAGGGTTGTGGCTCAGAGATGAATCAGTTTACAACCGAATAAGATGTAACTCTGATATGCAAGATGCACCATGCACCATGTCCTACCATGTTTGGCACACATCGACTTAGTTTGTGCTTTATGGCAGGCAGGTTTGTTGTAAATATAAGGACAAGGTGATGAATGAATATATTGGAGGAGGCATAGAAGTTGTGCAGAGAGTTAACTACTTTGTTAAATCATAAGCAAATTGCAAATTGAAGCAGATCTATTTGGTTCATATCCAAATTGAAGCAGATCTATTTGGTTCATATTACAATTCATTTATACTATGAAAAGTGAGTAAACTAGAAATTCTAAATAGAGGTTTATATGATGACTCTTGAACATGCTAAATCTTTGCCTATGTCTTCTCCAAATTATATACCTTTTGCATAATGGCAAAAGCCTACTTTGTCATAATCTTTATTTTTATTATCTCTATTATTTTAATGAGAGAATATTTTGTTACCGGAGTATCAGGTATGTCACTGGAATCCACCAATTGGAGGACTCAAGAGAAGATAATTTTTATTTCACATGATGAAATGTTTTCTTTGGTTCAGAACAAATTTTTTTGTCCCTGATCTCTCCTGAGAAGCATGGCCTTTTCTTCTGGGTGCAGAGATTTTCCTTTTTATTAAATTCTTGGATTATCTGGACTCTAATGGAAAGATTGATACTAAGCTTCTCTATTTTTTTTTTTTTTATAAAAAAACCACTATAATATAGATATGCTGAAGGTCTCAACAAAATCATAGTCATCCAATAATTAAAAGAGATTAGATTTTTTTTTTTTTTTTTCAGATTCAGATGTCTTTCATGCTGAGTTCCAAAAGAAAAAGTCTTTCATTTGCATTGCACATGCCAGACACTAGCTTAGCGTATGCCATGATATTAGATTTTGCAAATAAATAAAGATGAATCTTCTTATCCCACCTTAAGCAACCAGGTTTCCTTGCAAAGAGTGACCTAATTATTTGGAAAAGAGCAAAGACAAGACACACCAAGACTAATTCCGATAGCAGCTAAAAGAATTGGCGATGCCTGATGCAATGTTTGAAATAAATGTTTGGTGACAAAGAATCAACAGAAACTTAGCACAAATAGTTGACATTTGGCTTAGTAATCTTAGTTCTGGTACAGTGAAGTGGAGATTTTGCTGCAGGGCGGTAGAACTTAGAAATTGCCTGCTGTACGCTAATGTGTTTGTGTTCTAACCCTTTCCCCATTCAATACAGCCAAGAGCTCTTTAATCTCACCAGTTTAAAGACAAGCGCATCTTGGGTGCTACTGCATCATCCAAACTAGTTCATGAAAGAACTAAACATATGGTTGGAGATGTGGGCAGCCAAGATTGCACCTGTTTTGGCTGCATAAACCATTATGAGAGATACCCTTCGATGTTACACTGTCAGTGGAAAGGAAAACCCAGTCTATGTCTTGTCACTGCATGTCCTCCCATGATGGCAGCCATAAAAATAAATTTGACTAACATTCTTCCATCTATATCTAATCCAAAGGCTTGCATTGAGAAAATACACCGAAGACTCCGTACTTTGTACTTCACATACCACTGCATTGCCGGCCTTTGCCTCCTGTTGCTGAATTATTATATAATGACAGTCCCATCATTCACTGGAAGCCATAGAAATATTTTGTTGACCAAGTCAAAATGAAGCACTCTGGTCTTTCCTCCTTGAGCCTTGGTTAGCTTTGTTTCCTTATTTACCGTGCTTGTGGGGGTAGAGATTCTTAGTCTACAGTGATGGCCAGGCCACCATTTGAAGAACCTTTTCTTTTGTTTAGAGCCACAGGCTTCATTTGTAAATTCCAACTACCACAGGTCAAGCACCTCTTTTAATTTCTTTAATTTTTTTTAAAAATCTTTTTCCCTTGCTGCTATGCCAGAGCCAGTGGTACTCCATTGAACCAACCATTTTACCCACCCATATCTCAGTCCATTTTTTTTTTGACTGCATGGAGAAGAGGGACCTCTAGGGATTAAAGAAGTCCATCTCATTCCCAACAATCTGATACAGAGTTCAGACAGTGGTGAGTGATAAGGCCTCACACCAACTTTGAGGCGTGGAGGACTCGCAAAGGGTCCCCTTCCCCATTGAAGCAAGTAAAAAACAGCACCGCCCACGTGCTGGACTGTGAAGAAAGAAATTGGCAGCAGTTGTGAGAGAAGTCTTTGGCCTTCTTTCATCACTCAACATCCAATGCTTTTGTATGTTGTAAGCTAAGGTGAGGCCTTGGACGGTCAGGTGGACCAAGCCCTGGACCATTTGGAATGTTGGATGTATATCAGTAGCTAGCGATTAGGTTGCTATCAAATCCACAAATTTCTGAAATTTTTCATCCATTAATGTATGGCTGCTGAAGAATAGCTTCTGCTCTATTTCTTTACGAGGTGACATGTTTTTAGAAAAGCTAATAATACTGTCGATTGGATGGCGACATATCTAACTATACCAAAATTATTTTATGAATTGTCTATGTATTTTATTTTTTGATTGATATAAATGTATTTTTCTTTAGATTGGTATAAATAAAGTATGGTTTTAACCAAAAGAAAAAAAATAACTAGTACAACCTATACATTTATCATCCCTTGTTTAAGGTGAAGGTCCATGGAATTATGTGATAATCATATTTATCATCCCTTGTTTAAGGTGAAGGTCCATGGAATTATGTGATAATCATATATGGATGGTCAAGGACGGTACTAGCGGACACTTTCTGTAGCCTTGTAGAGAGAGGTATCTATATATTACAAAATTCTATAAGGTTGAGCATCTTTTAGCTTGGTTTTTATTTCCCCTGCTAAAACTTTTTCTGTTTGTAGGAGTTTAAAAAAAAAAAAAAAAAAAAGAACTTTGATCTCCATACGAAATATCTTTAGACGAAACATCCCGAGGGATGCCGTGCAGTACAAGAGAGACAATAACTCCACATTCATGAACAGTCATTTAGATCTCACAAGCAAAGCTTGGTTCTGGATCGATGATACAATACAAAGCAAAACAATAAAGGCAGCATCATCTCATTTCCAAAGACTCGAGCAAAATCCAATCACAGTTTCACCCACTTTACAAGCTTTCAGCTGGCCAGCATGCAACCCAAAGTGCATGTGATCATACCAGCATTCTGTCACTGCTTTAAAGTCCTTTCAAAGACTCATGAAAGCATCCCAAACGCCACCACCCCAAGTGGATGGCAACGGGACTTCATATACCACCCTTTACAAGGTTCCCTCCACTGGTCCCATGGGTCTCACCACATCACACATCAGGAAAAACGAATACAGTAAAGGAATTACAACGAATATTGGTAAGCATTCATGAATCAATGACAAGGGTTATAAACCAAAAGGACTCCATGCAATCCTATTCACAAAAATCACTCTGCTGTGGCCTGTTGGGGTTGATCTCCTTGCGTAGCTTTTTCCTCTTAAAAACTTCAGTCAGCCTTTTTTTTTTTTCCTTAATTTTGAGCAATGGCTTTTGCCTTTTTTGCTTCTTTTTCCCTTCTTTTTACACTAACTAGTGTGAGAAAGATGTCCCCAAAAACTCAAAACCAAACCTTTTCAAGCTAAGTCATCCATCAATTAGAAATCGTACTTAAGTAGAGAATCAAATCATGCCCCATTGATGGTTAAACAAAAAACCAGTGCCTGGGTCTCCGAACTCCATCTCAGGTCCATCAGATTTCTACGGGACATGTGGCGATTCTAATCTTCTCCTCTTGATGCTTCTTGCTGCGAAAGAGGTGGTGGCAATTGCATCAACAGAGCTGTTGACGCTCACACTATTGGCTGCCGATAGATCCCAGGAAATCAAGTTCTTTGATGGTTTCATCGTCTCCTTGTGTGACTCCTGAACCATCAGGCGATAGCAGGAGAACACATGCTCCTGGCACAGGATAATAATAGTGCATTTACTCATCACTTCCCTTCTCTCCTAACTTTCCTTATGGAGATATTAAAATGATATAAATTCTAATGAAAAAGTTAAAACTTACAGTCTCCAATGATCCACGTAGCGAGATTATTCTCATCTTAAAATCAGCTAAATTTTGAGTTAATCTTTCATCGAATGCTGCCAGAATTGCTGCAGCTGCTACGACCGATGGGCGATAATCCACTAAATTCATCACTGAAAGAAAAGAGAGTTTTATTAGTCCTTGGCTTATAAACTTCAATCTAACAACCTAAAGAATTTAATAAATCGATGGTGACCGACCTCTACTTGCTGCTGCAAAGATGAATCCAATGGCTTTTTCCATCAAATCATTCCATTTGTGTTCTTGTATCTTGGAGGCAAAGTAACTTAAATATGCAAATGGAGTCACTGAATTCAATCTCCATTCTAATGTTTTCAGAACAAGAAACTCCATCCTTTGTATCACACTGCTCTTGAAATCATATTCTTCTAATCCGAACTCCGACAATGCTGGGACCTTGCATTCCTCCATCTTTGCTGCGAGTGACAAGCAAGCCACCGACAGTAATTGCACAGCCCAAATCTTTCTGTCCTGATAGATTACACTAAAATCATTCAATATACAGATAGCAATACAGAATAAAAAAAAAAAAAAAAAAATGAAGCAAATCATTACATCATCTATTCTTCGATGCATGAGAAACCGATCGAAATAAGTCACAGCCATATATGCCGTCTTTGAGCAGAAGCCAAAGCAAGCCTTAGTCTACCAAAATGAAACAAATGCAATTAGAAGACAGCAATTGGAGAATAAAATGAATGAATTCAAATGGATCGATACAGACCTTCAGAATCCATCCGACGGCATCAGAGCGAGCACATGTCAGCCAATCTTCAGAGGAGTCATCATATGCTCTGCTCTCAAAGCAGGCACTCTCTTTGGAGACCAGCATGTCGATGTAGTCATCCTCCTCTGTTTCGGAGAAAATAGTGCCATTGTTATAAACCGTTACCATATCACTCTTTTCCTCTTCGTCATCATCGCCAAGAAGAAGAGTTGATCCATCCTCTTGGCAGACAAGGTTGGAGAGAGAAACGGAGCAACCGGAATCCTCCATTAGGATAGCTTGGTTCTCTGTTCTTAAAGGTTTCAGAAGTCCATTTCCCAAATCCCCGGGGGATTCAACCGCCGATGGAGGAGAACGGTGAGAAATGGAAGGTCTGGGCGTCGGGCCCCCAAAATATAGACGATGGTAATGGAAGTGGATTCTGGCGGAGGTTCCAGCTCCAGCGCGCTGAGTGGAGGAAAGAGACGAGATGTGACAATCATCTGCGTTGGTATCCGTTCACTTCTTGTACGCCGTACTTATATTAGATTAAGAAATCCAAATAAATTTTTCTAGCCAGCCTTTCTACGTATTTTGATTGAATATGATCCTTAGGTTAGATCGACCATAAAATTTAAATAACATTTTTTTTGGATTAATCTAAGGCTGCTTTGGAAAGACTACCATTTCATATATCAGTTATAATACGCCCAAATAATACTTGTTGGGTTTATTTTGGAAGGGCTAACACGGGGAGATGTGGATGAATTGATCCAAATTTGTGTGAGTTATATTTTCGAAGGACTATTTAGGAAAATGTGGATGAGATATTCTTCCGAAGTGGGAGGATTAAATGCCGATGTTTACATTTAATTCTACATGATTATGTGATAAGAAGATGTTGAATACTTATATAGGCTAAATAAATCAAATAATTTTTTTTTGGCTATTATAAGAATACGTGTATGCTGTTCATTAAGAGAGGAACGTGGATAAGCTACCCCTTTGGAAGGATTTTAATAGGAAAATGCGGGTGAGTGGTTCCTTTGAAATTAAGAATCTTGAGGGATTTAGATAAGAAGGGTTTTGAGATCATGTTAACTTATTAAAGGATGCCTAGGCTCACTAGAATTCCGGATCTTGTTGGACCACCACAACCATTGAATTTGATCTGGATATATTTGTTGATGGAATCAAGATGTCAGTACTGTAACTTACATATGAATTTCATTTGGTCAAGTTAGTCAATGTGAAAAAAAAAAAATCTTAGTTAGCAATGCCTTGAAAGTTTAATTAAAATGTTTATTTGGAGGACTGCCATTTAGGAGTGACCAACTGATTAGCATAATGTTATTATGCTGTTGAATTATGATAATTGACTATGCACCATATTCAAAGGTAAGCATATATATATATATATACACCATATTCAAAGGTAAGCATATATATACCTAAAATCAAAGAAGTCATTTGTTAATCACTCCTTTAAATTGTAGCAACATGCCGCGGTGATTCACACCAATGCGTGGACATGAAAATTGTGATAAGATGCGTATAAAGATTGCGCACTCAAATTAAATCTTACGGAAACTTCTAATGGCAAAGTTGATGTTTTGATTATAAATTAACTGTCCAACATTCACCAATAATCATACCAAATGGTGGATTTACACCCTCCATGGGGATGTTTTATAGATGTACCAAGGAAAATGGTGGTGATTCATTGAGAGATAATAAGGTGTTAATAAGAAAAATGGTAGTTTCATCTTTTTGGATGTATTAGCTAGGTTTTGTATTTTTGAATATTAACTACTTCTTTAATTTCTAGCTTATTGCTCCCCCAAAAAAAAGAGAAAAGAAAAAAAGAATGTGGTTGCGTATAACATGTTTCTTCTAGGTTTTTAAGGATCTTAGGCATATATTTACCAATCTCACAAGAATAGTTGATTGGTTAAGGCTTAATTATAAGAAAAATTCTGAATTTTTTTGAAGATTTTTAATTTTATTCTAAACTTTTATTTAGTGAAATTAGAGCATTGAATTTTCAAATTTTTTCAATTTGGATCTTGGTTGTGATTCTGTTGGCCTGTCGTTACGGAGTTATGACGTGGCTTGTTTATATGACAAAAATTTATTTATATAGCAAAAAAAAGTTGATAAGACAGAATGGTGACTTTTATTTTCTAAAACCATCTTCGGTTAGGATTTTGGCCCATTCCAATCGAAAGCCCTTCTCACCTTCTTGATGCCTAAACATCGGTGGTGGCCTTGAGAGAGATGGTGTTTGCCTTTGACGACGAGCATTGATAACTGATCCTTGATTTGGACGACGGAGATAATGTTTCCAGCTTGTATTAAATTATATCCATAAATGTGTTATGATTTTAGGTTTTTTTTTCCCATATAATCCCTAACCTTTATATTATGGATCCCTAAGTTAATTTGAAAAATGATGTACAGATTGCTTTAGCGTCAAACATTGATAGTGATTTTGAGCAAAAAATAACTTAAATCATTGTGAGAGGTAAGTGGAATGGTAAATTTAGGGCTAAAGAGGGTTGTAAGAGATAAGAGTTGTATTAGCTTCGATCTCTACCAATCTAAATCTTTTCTTTCTATTCCAAGGAGATAGAAAGGAGAGAGGATAGAGATCGAGTGAGAGAGAGAATTTTTTCATCTTCCCATTAATAAAAACCCTAGATGGAAGAAGATAGGAGAAAGAGGAGAGAAGGACTTTTAGAATTTTTTTCTAGATCAGCAAAAGAAGGCCATGTAAGCGGGTTATATGTATCACATGATAATCCGATCACGTCAAGCAGACGAAAATTAGAACTAGGGTCTGAATTGAAAGAATTTAAAAATTCGATGACCTGATTGTATTAAATAAAAGTTCAGGGGAAAATTAAACATTTTCACAAAATTCAGGATATTTTACATAATTAAGCTATTGGTCAATGAAAACGATAGTATCATGTTAACAGTTGGTTGCATGTAACCTACTTCTTTTTAGGGCATTTGTGCACCGATGGGTTTGGTGGTGATTAATGGAAGAATAATAATATGGTGTTTATATGTTGTATGCATTTACTTGCATGATGCATTTACTTAACCAAACAAATTTTTTTTTTTAAGAAGGAAAAAAAATATATTGTTTGGTCAACCATTGGATTGGCTCTTTTGATAAACAGCCAAATGTATAGGTTGTGACAAGATTATGACATCACACTTTTATGTGCCATGAAAGTCCATTGATTTAGATTGTGTTTTAGGAACAAAAATCATATGGGGCAGGCACCAAAGAAAGAAATATGGGAGGGACTTCCGATTGTGCCATATTTGCTCTAATGCTAATATTAAGAATGAACCTAAGTGTCAAAGACTCCTCTTAATAACATAGCCATTTGTCCTATTTAAAAAAAAAAAAAGCAACATCCTTTTTCCTTCTTATTTTCAGAACGTGCTTTTCATCAATATATATTATATTGTCAAGTGATATATGCTAAGTAAATTAACTATTTAGCAAGTTAATATGCATATCTTAAAATTTATATATAATTTTTAAAATATAATATTCATCAATATATAATACTCGGCTTGATATACACTTAGTAAATTAGTCATTTAGTAACCCAATATATAAGCAAATTGATATATAATTTTTGGAACATTATATTCATCAGTATATATTACAGTCAGATAATACATACTCATCGACTTTTTAATACATACTATAAGTCTTTTTAATATACACCCAGTAATGATTCAATACATGCTTTAAGATAAATTGATACATAATTTTAGAATATGATTTCTATTGGAATATGGGTCCACTCCATGTATAGTTTTATTCTGCTATGTAGTATGTGCTATTGAATATGATGTTCTATAAACTATGTTACTTGAAAATGTATATTGAATTATTAGATGACTAATTTATTAAGTATGTATCATTTGGACGTGTACTATATTTTGGCGAATACTATATTCTGAAAATTATGCATTGATTTATCTAGATGTATGTATTGACTTTCTAGATAATTAATTTGCTGAATATGCATTGCTTAGCCATATAATATATATAGATAAAAAGTACATTCTAAAAATAAAAAGAAAAGAGGATGCCATTTTTTTTAAATCACGAGTTTGATGAATGTATTAGTAAAAGTCTTTGACTTTAATGTTTCTTCTTTAAGATGAGTATTAAGAGAATATGGCAAAATCGAAAGCCCATCCCATATTTCTTTCTCTTGTGCTCGCCTCACATAATTTTTGTTTGGATTTTATTAGCCAACATTGGTAGTTGGAGCTACTATTATAAGTGTGAGTGTAGATAATTAGATACTTCCAATAAATACTTGAAGCAAGGAGGTGCCTAGAAGGTTGACGCGGGTCAAGCTTCTGAAAAGTCTCCAAAACATGTGCATTAACTTACATAAAAAGTTTCATCTATGTTTAGGATATAGAGTCATGTCATTAGCTAAATAAATATGATATATCTATCTATGTATATCTTTCAGTACTTGATTTAGGATTATATAGTCATGTCATCAGCTAAATAAATATATTTATATATCTATCTATGTGCATCTTTCAATTTTCTTGCTAAGATCTCTCATTATATGGGATAAAAATTGGGGTTGTAAGTTTTTACCATTTTTCAATTTCTCTCTCTTTCGCTTGCTCATAGTTATACTAAAGTTGGTGGCTATATTTTCATGGCTCGTCTTAAAAGCATCAATATGATGTGGCGTGTTCAAGGAGGTAAGCAGTCAAAGGTTCTCTTGCTCTATATAAAATAAGGGTAGCCCATAAACATATAGGAAGTGCCAAGAGGACGATGACATATATATTGAATCCAGTACCTGTTGACGAAGTCATTGATAGAGCTTTCTCTCATCCTAATTCTTAAAAAATATATATTTAATCTAATATGCAGCTATTAGTGTTCTAAACTAGTACATAACCTGCACAACGTGCCAGTCAATTTTGTCTTTTTTTCAATATTGTTGCAATAAAATATAGCAGTGTGATAAATTATAATAAATAAAAGACTTCAATAGTTAGATTGCTTTTGTACATTAATTACTAAATTTTAACTATGGCTAATAATGACATCATTAATATTATCATTCACATGGGGAATGAAGAACTTTGCATAAGCTAAGCCTTCATATGGAAACTCTTATCATTAAGATGTGATTTTTTCTCCTTTTTTTCAACTATTTTTTAAATACAATTTGAAATATAATAAATTATAATAAATAAAAGACTTAATAGCCAAATTTTTGCTGCATATTGAATAATAAACTTTAATGATAGCAAAGCATGTTAATACCAATATATTAATATATGTTGCATATTAAGCAATGAATTTTTATAATGGCCAAACACATTAGTATTAATATCATCAATACCAACATCCATAAGATAAATTCTCTCTCTTTTCTATCTTTCATACATAGAAAAAATTAGATACATAAATGGTAAGACCTGCACAATGATCTATCAAAACCTAAACTTGAGAAATCTCCTAATAATCCATTTCCTTCGCTTCCAAAACATAACCAACTACCAAGACGATGGCAATAAACATCATCATATAATTTTCCTTGTGTTAAAAATTCTATCGGATGATATTATTTTTTATTCATTAAATTTTTCTACGAGTTGTTGACATACAACTCTGCAGAAATTGTTTGTTAGTTCATCGACTGTTTTTAGAATATTCGCTCATTTTGATGACAATCTGATCATCGAATGATTTTAGACTTGTAATAACATATGTTGCTTCTTCTTGCTTAGTGTTCTTCTGATTGCCATTTATGCATGCTGCTCTCTTATGTTAAGGTGAGCAAATTTGAAAATTTCCATTTATTATTTGCAGTTTTCTTGGTTACCTTCCACATTTTGTTCATTTGAGTAATGCTACATACCATATGATATGAGTTGCTAGGCCAGCATCAATCAGGAACTTTTTGTGCATACAAAACAGGAGCCCAGAAGCATTTCCATTTTATTTTTCACTCCAATGGAACCTTTCCAAAACTATAGAATCATCCATGAAAGATGGGGCCATTTTTTGTAAGTAAGACAGTTTGTCCTACAATATATAGGAGCCCTAGAGGTCATCTTCCACTGATCTAGTCACATGACCAATTTTAATATTCTTGCAAAGTTGCAATTCAATAATCTGAACCAAAGGTACCAAGCAGCAATGGTCCAGGCTACCACCCAGGTACACCTCCTCAGTTTATAATAACCTCTCATTAATCCCGTGAATCCCAAGTTGGCCAGGATTTAAAGGAAGGGTGTGAACCTTAATTATACTATATGTATTATAGCCCCCATCATCTATTTTTGGATGCTTGTCTCCATGTTGATGTCATTACACGGAGGCATCAGAGATTCATTGGTAATCGAAAAATCTAAAGACCTACGCAGGATCCAAAACCAACCCAACTTGTCATCGCTTTGATTTTTTTGTGGCCTTGCTTTGTTGAATTATATATAGGGTGCATTAATTCAAGGCCTAGGCCCCAATACCTTGGATCTTTGGAGATTTTCGACATTGATAGCATTACTACTTTAATCTTTATTTTACTTCAAGAGTCCCGACTTGATAGGATTGTTTTTACTACTTGCTTCTGCTGCAGGTTCTAATTAATTAGAGCCCAAGGTACGAATGAACTATAATACTGATCTTTGATCAAGTCTTCCCCTGAATTTTCTGATGCTTGCGTTTCAGTGGCTTTGAAGATTAGATCGTTAAGTTTACTTGTGATGGGTCCCTATTCCCTTGCTTGTCAACGGTCACAAAGTGAATTAGGCGAACAGTTGGATATTGTTTAAATCCTACCAGTTCTGCTGTTGGGCTGGTCAAATTATTCTTCCTTTCCAGTTTGAAAGTTTGGTGGTAGAAATGATTTAAGTCATGCTTAATCTAGAAGTACTGTAGGTTAAGGTGTTCATAACATTAAAGAATGGGAAAGAAAATTGTAAGAAGAAATTCTAGATCTCTGACTTCAGCCCAGCAATTATCTCTCGGTCTCACCCTTCACATCTGTGGATCAATCATGTTGGTTTGCACGAAGATGGTTCTCAAAGTTATTGGTGAAACTAGAAGCAAAATTTAAGTAAAGACCAAAATGATTTCGATTTCTTTAGAAACAATATATATGCTGACAATAAAAGATTAGGTGTCTGGAATACTGGTTTCATTCAGAACCAGTATTAAATGGGATTTTAGACATGGTTGCGTCGCATTAATCCTTAAAATTGATCTATTAGCAAGGCAACGACTCAAAAAATAATTCATTAAATCATAATAAAGTACATGCAAACATGCACGATCTTGCAACTGATGATGGTTCATTTTAGTTGAGTTGCTGTAAGTGCCTGTTCGCATAGGTATTTGAAGCTATAAAAAATAACTCCAAACTAACAACCTAATTATAGTCAAAAGTGTTGTAAGTGGGAGTATTTGTAGAATGGACTACTAAAACTAACTAGGGTTGGAGTGCTTGCTATATATCACTTGAAATAACAACAGATGCAACATAGTCCTTGATCCAAGGGCTGAGATTACAAATTACATAAGCAGTAAGTTGAGTTATAATAGCTAATGATAGTTAGGAGCATCCATTGGAGTTTTGGTTGAATATAATCGGAGACTTCCAAATGCAAAGAATAAATGTCTTTTTATCCCCGTATTTTTTAAGAAAAGGGAGGAAGAATACATTCTCCAATCAAATGATGAACTTTGCAGGTGATGGTTGTGACTCTTAAGAAAGAAATATTTATTGGATGTATATAATTCATCAATTGAGAGAACTAACCTTCATTACTTTTCCTCTTAAACTAGTTATCCATGTTCACATACTCATCTTGTGTCTCATCAATTGACAGGATCATGCCCATTTATCAAATACTTTTCCTCTTTAACTAGTTACATGCTATTACATTAATCTAAAAACTTTTTTTATTAGTTACAGAAAAGGGTGAGATGGGGCAACCGGCATAGCAACCCTCTTTGGTTGTGACCATGAGGGCCCCCACCCTATTGAGTGAATGTTCTATTCGGAGAGCAATAAGCACAATCCTCTTTCCTTTCCGCCATGCTCGAGAAAATCTCAGGTTTGGTAAGTACATCATCTTCAGCACCATCGAGCCATCAGAGGACTTAAGAACCATTTTCAGCCCCCGCACCCAAGCTATCAACAGTAAGTACCATAGATCATTTTACTTGGCATTTACTCAGATTCAAATCAGAGTCGTTTGGATGGAAGCTGTTGGTGCAAAAACTCGACGTCGCCGGAGGTAGCCGGGGTCGAGGCCGCTGAGGTCGCCGCCGGGGACCTACAAAACAAAGTCCCGTCCGGAGCTGGTGGGGGGTGGCTCCGGCAGGACCCTCCGACGATCAAGTCAGCTTCTGGCCAACAAGAATGGAGTGCTCGGAATGAGTTCCGGAGCTTAGAGATGAGGAGGAGAGCTTAGAGATCAGAGAGTTCAGAGAGCTTAGCCTGGGCGTATCTGGAGGATCCTTTTTATAGCGGAGCTTAGTTGATGGTGACGGTCATGCCGTCTGGTAGAGAGTCGTTGAGGCTGCATGGAGTTTGATACGGAGAGGATGGCATCGTCCGGTGGATCGTGGGGAGCCATACTGGCACGTTGCGGGCCGCATGGAGTCCGGTACGGAGAGTATGGCATCGTCCTGGTCTTGCGACAGTTCGTCCAGAGGAGTTCGGACTTGTAGGAGAGTTCGGCTGAAGGAGAAACCCGGGAGGAGCTCGACCGCCGGAGAGGTTCGTAGGAGCTCGGATGGCCGAACGGGCGTCTGGGAGGAGTCCGTCTCCTGAAGAAGTCCCGCCGCTTGGAGTCCAAGGAGCTCGGCCGCCAGGAAGTTCGGCTGGCGGTGGGAGTTCGGCTGGCGGTGGGAGTTCGGCCGAAGCCTGGATGCTGGGAGTTCGGCCGCTTGGCAGTTCGGTCGGTTGAAGGAGTTCGGCCCGAAACCTGGATGCTGGGAGTTCGGCCGCTTGGCAGTTCGGTCGGCTGAAGGAGTTCGGCCCGAAACCTAGACGGTGGGGAGTTCGGCCGCTTGACAGCTGGCTGAAGGAGTTTGGCTAGACCAGTGCGCTGAAGCTCTTCTGCGGCTACTGTTTGCATTATGCTGAGCGTCGGGCCGGGCTTCGGCAGGAGCGGGATTTATCCCCAACAGTAGTCCCCCCACTCCGAGTTCGAAATTCGAAGGAAGGGAGTACCAAAACAGGCGACTGCCGAAGTCCTCTTTCCGGGCCCCGCGCTGGTTGTAGCTGAAGCTCGGGGGAGGTCTCATCTCCAGCCAAGTGTTCGGAAGTTGAAGCGGAACTCATTTCCTGCGGCCGAGGTTGATGTGGGCGCTCGGGGGCGGCCTCATCTTCCGCAGCCGGGGCTTGCCGTAGACTTTGAGGCTCGGTCTCGGATCTTGCTCACGTCAGGACGAGGTTCCCCTCCCGTTCCCAATGGGCTGTGGGGGCACATGGGGACCGTCGTCCTTGCCTCTCCCTCCATCTCGTTTTAGGTGAACGAGGCCTTTCGACCTTGCTCGCGTTAGGACGAGGTTCTCCTCCTGTTCCCAACGGGCTGTGGGGGCACATGGGGACCGTCGTCCTCGCCTCTCCCCCCATCTCGTCCTTAGGTGAACGAGGCCTTCGACCTTGCTCGCGTTAGGATGAGGTTCTCCTCCTGTTCCTAACGGGCTGTGGGGGCACATGGGGACCGTCGTCCTCGCCTCTCCCCCCATCCCGTCCTTTGTGAACGGGGCCTTCGACTTTGCTCGCGCTAGGACGAGGTTCTCCTCCTGTTCCTAACCGGCTGTGGGGGCACATGGGGACCGTCGTCGCCTTCTCCCCCCATCCCGTCCTTTGTGAACGGGGCCTTCGACTTTGCTCACGCTAGGACGAGGTTCTCCTCCTGTTCCTAACCGGCTGTGGGGGCACATTCGGACCGTCGTCCGCCTCTCCCCCCATCCCGTCCTTTGTGAACGGGGCCTTCGACTTTGCTCACGCTAGGACGAGGTTCTCCTCCTGTTCCTAACCGGCTGTGGGGGCACATTCGGACCGTCGTCCGTGCTTCTCCCCCCATCCCGTCCTTTATGAACGGGGCCTTCGACTTTGCTAGGACGAGGTTCTCCTCTCATTCCTAACGGGTCATTTTTGCTCGCTTCTTTCTCCGAGGGGAAGCCACTCGCAGCACATTTTCATTTGAGGGTCGTCGGAGTATTGTTCCTCTGAGTTCCCTCGGGCAGCGGGTCCCATCCAGACGACCTCCTCTATTACATGCTGGCCTCCTTAATTTGGAGCATGCTTCTCTTGACTTTGTCGCTGGGGGACGACGAATCACCGATGTAGCTAGCTCCTAGCTCCTTCCCGGGGTGGCGTTGATGACGCCATGAAGCGGCCGACCTTCTTGTCTTTTCTAGTTACGGCAGCGCCTTTAGCCGATCTTCTCCTGCTTCAGACTGGCGTCGGAGGAATTTATCCCATCGTCCCTTTTTGACGAGCTCTTCAATCTCGTCTTGGAGCTGAACGTATTCCTCAGTGTCGTGGCCGTGGTCGCGATGGTAGGGGCTTTACTTGCCTCGATCGCGCACGTTTGGGGAGGCCGTAGTCCTTCAGGTCTTGGCGGCTGGCTCTTAACTTCGCCGAGAATTCGAGTTAGAGGAGCGGGTCGTAGCTGCGGAATCTTTCGGGAGGAGGATTTCTTCGCGCCCTTCTGTCGGGGCTTCCTTTGCGGTGAGCTCGAGAAGTTCGGGCTTCGCTTGCGTGGAGCTTCATTCCGCTTTCCCGCGAAACTTTTCCGTGGGAGAACTTCATGCTTCTTTGTCCGGACTTCCCTGCTCGCAGAGAGGGGGTCGGCTTTGCTTGCCCGAACTTTATTGCACCTCCCGTGAATTCGTTGTAGCGACGTACTTGAGGGGGAGTTCGGCCTCGATCGCCCTGGGGCGGTCTCGAGCGCGGCCGAACTTCACTTGGGTAGTCTGCTGCGGAGTTCGGCCTCCCTGATGCCAAACTTCATTCGTGCAAGAACTTCATTCCGCCACTGCTTGCGCCGAACTTCACTGTGATGGTGGGCTTTAAGGTGGAGTTCAGCTTCGCTTGCGCCGAGCTTCATTGATGAGCTCAAAAGGGAGAGTTCGGCCTTGCTTCCGCCGAACTTTATTTCGATGAGCTGATGAGTTCGACCTTCCTCCGAACTTCATTCCGTGGGAGAACTTTGCTCCGCCCCCGCTTGTGCCGAACTTTATTCCACAGGGGGCTTCGTTCCATCCTTGCCTATGCCGGACTTCATTTCGCCTTGATGATGAGCTTTGGGGGAAGCTCGGCTTTCCATCGAACTTCATTCCGTGGGAGAACTTTGCTCCGCCCTCGTATGTGCCGAACTTCATTCCGCTTCGCTGGAAGAACTTCTGCTCTCCGTTTCTCTCCTAGGGGCGAATGGGCTCTTCCTTAAGGCCGATTTCCTCGCGCCTCTCATGGCGGGCTTGCTTCTTCCCTGTCGTCATGCGATCCTGAAACAATAACATCGAGCAAAGGAGTTTTATTAAGGGAAGCCTACTGGTGATACATTCTCAGATTTTCTGAGTTCCAAGGTCGGAGAAGCACTGTTCCTCCGAGCTCCTTCAGGCGATAGGTTCCGGGTCGGATGATCTCTATCACTTCATACGGACCTTCCCAATTTGGGACGAGTTTCCCTTGGCTCTGAGGACTGAGAGACGGCTGCTCGCCGAAGCACTAAGTCTCCCACTCTGAATGCCTTGCTTTTGACCCTGGAGTTGTAATATTGAGCCACCTTCCGCCGGTAGGCAGCCATCCGGATGCGGGCTCCCTCCCTTTTTTCTTCTAGAAGGTCGAGGTTGACTCTAAGGTCCTGGGGGTTGTGCCGCTCGTTGAAGCCCACGACTCGTGCAGACGGGAGTTTGAGCTCGATCGGGATAACCGCCTCGGTACCAAAGGCCAAGGCGAAGGGCGTCTCACCGGTCGGCACCCTCTGTGTAGTTCGGTATGCCCAGAGGACGTGGTAGAGTTCGTCCACCCAGGCCCCTTCGCCCCATCGAGCCTCGCCTTTGATACCTTGCAGCAGGGTCCGGTTGGTCACTTCAGCTTCCCCATTGGCCTGCGGGTGAGCCACCGAGGTGAAGTGGTGGGAGACGTTTAGCCCTTCGCAGAACTCGGCAAACCGTGCTCCAGTGAACTGCCGCCCGTTGTCGGTTATGAGGGTTCGGGGCAGGCCGAACCGACAAGATTAGCGACTTCCATACGAAGTCCTGCACCTTGGCCTCGGTGATCTTCGCTAGTGGTTCCGCCTCGACCCACTTGGTGAAGTAGTCAATCGCGATCAAGGAGAAACTTCCGCTGTCCGGACGCTGTTGGG